>MU226815.1:1111862-1131792 GCA_018584345.1 Thuja plicata
GGCCAAATGGCCTCAAGATCCCTCTAATGTCCTGGTTAGCCTACGAGACCATGAAGAAATAGGCTAACGAAAAACTCATACAACTTGTGCTAGAAAGGGGACATTACAATCCGCCCTTCCCAAAGATTGCTTGTCCCCAAGGAATGCCAATGCTATCCACAATCATCAAATTGATCAAGAATGTAGACAAGAATGATCCTAGGTTCCCAAGTCATCCTAGGAGATCTGTAGTACCATTTTTTGAAAACAATGTCTTGCAAGGTACCCAAACAAGTGATCTTTTGAAAAGCTCTCAAAAGAAGAGCTATCAAATACTGCACCAACTCTATCAACTCCTTACGAAACTGCTCCCCAAAAGAACCAATCTGGAACACCATAGGAGCAACCTTCAATAAGCCAGCATTGGCTTCCTCATCCTCAAAGCTAAACTGTAAACCCAAATGATCCCAGGGTTCCAAATTAATCTCATTAAGGAACCACCATGCTGACGTTGCTCTACTCTAATCTCATTAAGGAACCACCATGTGGCATCCCAGTAAGATCCATAATTGCAATCCCAATAACTAACATGATTCTGGGCAACTGGAAGAAACATCTACTCAGCCCAAAACCATAATCCTCTGTATATCTCCTCATGAAGTCCCAACCAAGAAACAAATCTATCACAAATGAGGGACTAATATAGATGTCTGTACAACTAACCCTGGAATCAGTTAACCCAGTAGTGCATTTGTGATCAACAATTGGAATCATAACACTAACACATAACCTCCAAGTATCAAGGTAGGAAGCTTGAGTACACCAACAAACCCAACTTATTGCAATCAACCAATTATTATCTGGAAGCATGCATACTAACATCATGAAGTGACTGCAATGACTCAAACTCTCCCAAGTGGAAGTGGAGAATAATTGAACCATACCAAGAGGATCTCCCAAAATTAGCCGCACTAAAATTTGTAAGTGTTCAAAATCAAACTGCCCCGAGATTGAGGTCAACATAAACGATGTGAAAAAGCTAGGACAACAATAAAAAATCTGAAATCTCACTAGATACATAGAACTCATGAATATGGGAGTAACGGAAAACCCATTTCCTATGATCAAATCTCCTCTGCCATTAATCCTCAACCAAGAAGTGCTCATTTGTTGGACTAAAGAAATCGTCCAACTCATCTGCAAATTGAAATTCGAACTCATATGCAATCTGATCGGAGAGTGCATATCGGTCCTAGCATTCATCATTACAACTCCAAAGCCCTCTAAAAGATTAACCATAGCATAAAGAAGTTTGTTGTCCTGGACCAACTCCAAAGGTAAAATGTTGAAGCTCCAAGCAATCTCCAACTGAAATTCTTTACTTCCTCAACAAAAGAAATTGTACCAACTCCCTTGAATGAGAACAAACCATTAAATGAAGTGACTGATCTGCAACCAAAAAGCAAATTCAAAACTGCAATCCAAATCCATTCTTTGCCAAGTAACACTCCCAAGATTGACCATTCGTTCAATGCTCCAATCCTTACTTAAAATCTCACCCCAATACATTTGTAGATGAACCGACAAAATACCAAGTTGGCTTGTAAGGAAATGAACAACACTATCTATTCTGAAATTTAGATCATTATCCCTCCTATTGATGTGAGTTTTGTTCCACTACAACATACAAAATCAAATACTCAATGTTTTGAGGTGAAACACTAAATATTCAACTCTCTCTTGAATAAGGTCACTTCTCATGCTAAGCTTGCAAAGTAAGATCATGAATTGACTTCAAGGTTCCCTTTAATTGTGGATACTCGCTCAGTGAAATAATGTGATTTGTTGGTAATCACTTAGGGGACTTAGGTCATTCATTCAATGGATATCAACTACTTCTATAGATTTGGCTTTACAATGTGTAATGAAAATGTAGTTTTTGATTCTCCAACTTTTCAACTCTCAACTCAAAATTAAACTTAACTTCTACTACTTCTACTTCTAATTATGAATGCAAGGAAGTATGGACGACTTGGACTCTACTAGATGCAGTTTTATCAACGACTTCCACCCATCTAGTGCAAGCTTCTAAGGTATACTCATATCAATACCTTCTCTTCAATCCCATCAATGGATGCAAACTAAAAATTGAATATCAATTGAAGTTAAGTGCAATCACTAGCTTACCACTCAAGGCACTCTTACCATGAACAAGGGGCTAGTGGCCTAGTTTTGTTCGAGTCAAACTAGTAAACATCCACAATTTCTTCATCCAACTAAACTACTGCAACATGAAATGAAATCTTTTCCAAGTGAAAGATTGAGGAAACCATGCAACACTTCAAAGCAACATTAATTAATCCACCATGAAAACCAACAATGAATTATCAATCACTTCGATAGCATTATAGCAACAATGTGATCAAGTCTCTCCCTTAGATAATCTACTCTAGTCTAGTCTCCTCTAATCTAATCTTTTAACTCTTCTAATTACTAACTGTTACCTAACTTGCCGATTCGGGTGCGGGTGCGAGAATCGGGTGCGCGGATGCGCAATTTTTTTTTGGGGAGGTTTTGGATGTGTTTGGATGCGTGTGTGTGTATATATATATATACAAAGAAATGCAAGAAACATACAAAATTAAATCATTTGAAAGTATGATACTTCCTCATTGATCAAGATAAATCTTACTCCTATATAGAAGTTGTGATGTCCCCGTTTGACATGAGAATTTAATAATATTTGAAAACAATAAATTAAATAAATAAATAATATAACTATAATATAAATAATATCATATAATAATAAATAGTTATTAATAATAGATCATATAATATCATGTAATAATAGATAAATAATATATTTTAATAATATTAACATTAATTTATTTTAATAATATTAACATCTAAGTCACAAGGTTAGTTCGCCAATGATAAACACAAGGGCAAAAAATTTGATAAAAAATTCGACTTTAAATTTGCCTTGTATAAATTTGAAATTAAATCATATTACTAAATAAAATAGTCAAATCTATTATCTATTAAAATAAATTAATATTAAATTATTATAAATATTTTACACTCGCTAAATTAAAATGTATTTAAAATAGAACAATATTATTAACTTTGAACTCATTATAATATATCGGAAAAAATTATAAGAATCATATATTCAGAATTTTACGGTTAAATTTGTTTCGACTATTTTTTAGTAGACTTTGTTTACATCACGGGCGCAATGGAATTCATTTCATCACATGGAACGAATAAATAAATCCAGGACACAAACGAATGAATTCAAGGTGTGATGAGGTTCATTTCCGTCGGGCTTCTCTCCTGCTACTGTTGTTTTTGAATCTCGAAAACTATGGAATCTTAAACTGCTACCGTCGTTTTTGGCTCCCGAATGAGCTTAGATACTTCATCAAATGCAATGTGCAATGGATTTTTTCCTGATTTAAAAGATGAAAAATCACCCAGTCCTTGTTTTGTACACATGACAATCTCGCGGAAGTCTTTGGATGCCTCCGGATGTGCGCGGGATGCAGGCAGGATGCTCATTATGGTCTGTGGATGCCCCTGGATGCGTTGTAACGCATCCAGAGGGCATCCACAGGCCCAGAATGAGCAGCCTGCCCACATCCACCACGCATCCGGCTCCGCCTCTACTTCCGCATCCGAGGTGGTAACGCATCCAGAGGTCATCCAAAGGCCCAGAATGAGCATCCTGCCCGCATCAACCACGCATCCGACTCCACCTCCACTTAAGGACACATCCGCTTCTACATCTGGGGTGGGGGGGAGTGCATCAGTAATTTAGACTGTTACAAATGAGAAGGCCTTGGCCTTTTATAGGTGTTCAATTACATTGAAGGGCCAAGATCGTTTCAAGATCAAGGGCCAAGATTAATCCCAATAAACCCTAATTAAGGTTGCCAAACTGTCAACCAATTACATGAAGGCGCCACCCTGTGGGCCAATAAGAAAACTACATTGCTTTTAATAGCCAATGAGAAAATTGTACACTTGGCATGACATGATTGAATGTGCTTGTAACTACAATTTTCTGATTAGAGAAGACAACTAGGTACCACCTTATCATCCTTATCTTGTAGACTTGATCAATCTCTCTCCAACATGATGGCATATTTCCAAATTACTTCATCTTTCCAATCTTCTTCATCTTCTTGAAATTTTTCCCCATTGCTTTGACTTGAATTTGTTTATACTTTGTGAACTTGGTGCTTGATCTTCGAATTTTGTCTATGGCAACTTGATTTGAATTTTCTTATTTGGAATCCTCGAGCTTGAACTCGCCTGTAGCATTCGCTTGCTTGAAATCTTTCCCTTCACTTGGGGTTGAGCTAGAAATATCCACTTGCAATCTTGAGGTCACGAGCATCACCTTTCCTTCCAACTTCTTCACCTTGCAAAACAAGAGAGAAAAGATGCATTAAACTCACAATATGATAGAAAATAAACAAAATGAAAGAGATCATAAAGCTTTTATGAAATGAAATTCCTCTAGATTCCACTTTTCAAACTTTTCTTCCTCTTGCAACCTGAGATGAATTTCATCCTGGGCGAAAATTTCCCATGTTTGTGGATTTTCCCCTTGGGCGGAAATTTCCTATGTTTGGGGATTTTCCCCTTCTTAAACTTGCAACACTTCTTTTAACCTTAAGCAACTAAGACCAAAAATATTTCGATTCCAAATCTGATTTGGTTTGCTATTTCATTCATTTTGTCCAAATGTTGCCTTCATTTGAACTTGTCATTGTTCCCATTCCCTCACCATGCATCAAAACATGTTCTCTTAATTCATGGAGGAAGTCAAGTTGCCTTTGGGATTTTGCTTGCATTTGGACGGCGGAAAATGCCCAGAGTTGGGGAATTTCCCCAAGACGCCAGCGAAAAAAGCCCAGAGTTGGATAATTTCCTCAAGAACTCACCATTCCATACTTAGTCGTTTTCATGCCTTTCAAAGCCCTCCCTCTTAAACTTGGACTTGGATTCAAGGACTTGACTGGCTTCTCACTTTCTCCTCGACACCCAAACTCTTTCTAAGGCCTAAGACTTGGAAATTGCTACTAGCTAAGACCCCCTAAGACCACCTACTACTACTGCCAAAGTAAAACGAGGGGGGGTCCCCATTTGCAATGGAGCGATGGTGTGAAAACCTCACAACAAATAGCACATACCCAAAGAAATATTCCTGAACATTTCATGGATAAAACTCACTTGGAACCAAGAACCTTTGATCAACTCCATTTTCACCTATCAAACATCTAGAAAATGCACTCAAAATGGAAGAAACCACAAATTGAGCAAAGAACCTTAATCCTCGATTACCTGCGTGTGTGCAAGTGTGTTTATTCCCCTCTCGACAAGAACATGGAAAGCTTCTTAGATCCATTGGACTTAGCTATTTTGATATCCTTGCTAGGGCACATTTTGTTCAAAAACGTGATTCAAAGGAGCAAATGCAAGCATTCGAAGTTGCATCTTCGAGTTGGAAGCCTGCCTAGGGCACAAAAACGGGATTTCCAGCTTGTTTTCTTCATTCAAATCCACGTTTCTTCTTCCTTGGGCGCCGGTTTTGTTTGTCATTGCATCTAGTATTAAGCTCAAGTGTTTGCAGGTTTGAATCTTTCAAAATGGTTGCTAAATTCATGCATTTTATTGCTCAATCTTGCACACTTGTCAAGCAACTCATCTTGACTCAAAAAGGGCATTGATTTCAAGAGGATTGAGTCAAGATTCATGGTCTATATAACTCCATTCTTGCAATCTTTTTCTAAATCCGAAAATCTCTTGGATTTAATTCAGATTTTGCTCAAGATTTGAAGAAGACTTCTCTTATTTGTTTTGCAAAAGGAGGTAAGTTTTCTTGTGTTTTTCTTAGGGCCTTTCATGTATATGTTTTTGTTCTTGTCTATGAATGCAAATCCTTCATTTCATTTCCAGATTTGCATGCTTTTTAGTTTGATGTTGATCCTTCTACTTCCGTTTAAATTTCTCCAAGTTGCATATGCAAGAAGTTCTTCATGCTTGCATATGCAGTCGGGATTAAAAACCCCGTTCTAAATATGGAATCACTTCCAAAAGGAGAGTTACTTTTCCAATATACGAATGCAAGTTAAAAGCCCACTTACAAACACATTGCATACCTTTCCTATGTTTTCCCAAGGCTGCAAAGGGACTTAAAATTCTCGGTTGTGGTTTCCCAATGCCTGTCGGTTGACTTGTAGTGGGATATTAGAATCCCACCTATGAGAAGATACCATGCCACATGTATATATACTCATTATTGCTTCCTTTCCTCATGAAAAGCTTGCTGTCCATATATGCACTGCCCCCAGACAAACCTGTTTTTTTGTTTTTCTCTCCATTTAAAGAGCTGATTTCATTCTAAATCAGTTACTCTTTGCTGCTCCAAATCTTTCCAGTTGTATTATCCACTTGCGCACTCTCAGATCTGTATCTTTGCATCAAAATAAGCTTTCTATGGATCCATCTTATGAAGAAGTACTTACATTCTGGGATTTCCATGTAACAGTTGCTCATGCACACAAGCTTGCCATGTCAAGCGAAGCTACTCCATCCAAAGGAAAAGAAAGGGCAAATATAAAATACCAATATGATAAAACTCAGAACTCCATTCCTCCCTCGCAGGATAAGATCCGAGATAGTGAGCATGTTCATTTAGATATGGAAGACTTTCTAAAAAGGGTTGAAGCAGCTGCGACAGATAACATGTGCTGCGTTATATCCACATGGTTTCAACTTTCCCTCTTGCTGTCCTAGAAACAGAGTTCATCTTAGCATGTGCCTGGAACTTTGATTATAATTCCAAACTATCAGGGACCAAGATGGAAATACCATTATGAGCCTGGCTCTGGATACCATAGATCGAATATTCAAGGTACCACCCACTCCCGTGGTCATAACATTTCAAAAGACAAAGCTTTGGAAAGATGGGATGAAGATAAGCATTACTGCATGAGGTATGTTAATAATCATTGGTTGATCAACAAGAGACTTAACCTTTCCAAATGGCCAAAGAGTATGCATCGTTCACAGTTCAAAGAAGAGATCAATAATCTCACTACATTGCTCAGCATGATTGCAGGACTCAAGGAATCCAATATCTTCGAGCCTTGGATGTACAAGTTCATATATGTCATAATTAGGTCCAAACAGAAGATATTTTGGGGAGAGATAATTAGTGACATCTTGTGCGAGCAATTGTCTCAGGTTTTCTCCACTTGTACATTCTATATGAACTCGTACTTGGTATACATTGTTGCTGCCCTTGGATCTTTCTCTGGCCTTTCGACCAAGGGAGATAGGACACTTGTGCCCATATGGGAGTACTATGATCAATTGCCTCTAAGATCCAGTCGGGTACATTACAAGAGGGTGCAAGATGCATTCTTTGGACATTACATTTGCTTATTTGATAAAGAGCTTCCTAAGTAGCATGTTTCAGATGAAGCATGGAATAAAGTAAATGAGTATGGTTGTCTTCCTGCAGTTTCCCTGTGATGTCCCCTTCTCCCGGGTAGAATTTAATGAAAATAGAGTTAAAGATTAAATAAATTAATAAGAAAATTTGACTTAATTATAATTATAATTTTACGCCGATAAATATAAATGTATATATATACATCAAATTTAAAGGAATAATGAATAATATTACTAAAAGTTAAAATATTATAATAATAGTAAATAAGAAATACAATATCAATAAATAATAATATAATAAAATATAATAAACTATAATATTGAATAACTACAAGATCAAAGTAATATAATAAATAAACTAAAGGAATACATTACGTATTTTAATCATTCAAATATCATTGGCCAGACTTATGAATTATGGGCAACCATAGTTGACCATGAATTGCCAGCAACATAGGACTAAAGTGTTGATGAGTCAATGCTAGCTAGACAGTCATCGTCGACCCATAATTAATGGAGAACAATGGCTCAGGATTAAAGGTGAGCGATACGACGTATAGGGCCAGCGGTCATAAAGACTAGTTGATACTTGGAAATTGGCCGTAGAACGTTACTTAGTACAAATCAGCAACCATAATAAGACCTAAAGAAAACGATTTAAAGAGCAAACAACTAATCAAATGATTAGTCATAACAAATCGATGAAATATAAGTGGCAGCAATACCATTGAAGACAACGATTATATTAATCTATGGCATTTGGCACAAAACCGAAATGCTGGTGTTGCAAAGAGGCACGATTAAGGTTGGTATTGACAGCGATTAAGATGAAGAGTGATTGAGATTGTGTTTAGATAAAGATGCGATTACTTGAGGTATAATTATGAAAAGACGTATCTGTTAGAAGGCAACCCTTCCATGATACAAAGATATATATGAGATTTCATCCTCATTCAAAGAGGGGACATCTCTCTATTATGGTATCTTATATCTGTATCGCTTAAGACTATCACACAGCAAATAAGACTTACAAATCAAGTAGATATCACATTCAACATTGGTATTACAGAGCACATTCAGCATTTTATATTATATATCACATTCAGCGTTGGATAATTCATATCACCTTCAGCGTTCGATAATTCAGCATTTGATATTACATATCACCTTCAACATTTGATAATGCATTCAGCATCATCGGTCACTATCTCTCCTTATTGGAGTCTTGTAATCATACCCGCACGCTAACGTGAATAACAATAAGCAATCAGATAATCTTGGAAGACTAGTAAAGATCCCAGCAAATCAACAATAGACTCATACTAATCGGTGGCATTCAACTAAAGCCACTTTTTCCAACTCCCATTTGCATTCCTCGTATAGGCACTTCCTATCATTAATGGTGTTGGAATTATGTCATTAAATCATTAAAAATAGTTGTTATTATCAACTTAGATTAAAGGAGCCTATATGTATACATATATAAAACGGCATTGATACTTGTATTATTCAATATAAATAATATTGTTGGACATTCACATATAATACCAAGAAGCCCACTTCGCATTCCTACATCATCTATTGAAGAATATTGTTTCTATATAGTGTGGTAAGCCTAAATTCGAGTGTAAGTCATGAAAAGGAAGGTCTCTTGCAATTGAAATATACGACATAGCCCCAAATCCATAGGACTAGGTTCGGGACATTACATTCCCAACTTCACGTACTTGAGAGTTGGTCATTTTCAAGGTGAACCATATACCTTGCCACGGTAGCCTACTGACAAGATCATTCTAATCGAGTTGGCAAGGCAACTTATGGCGGTACAAACAGACCAATCCACATTGCATAGGCCAGGAGTGGGAATTTCTTCACGAAATCCACTCAAGATTGGTGGATACTCCTTGGACACAGTTCCAAAAGCAAAGAACATGGAATTTGAACTTCAGCGGATCACTCTCAAAAGGTTCATGGCAAGGAGTTGTTTTGATTGGGGGGGCCTGAATGAAAAAATGAGGAGACAGTTTGTGCATGTGCATCGCCTCAAAGACCTCTGGATTGATTTGCGCACAGAGACGGATATTCGGAAGATGGACTACTGCAGGTTAACCATCAAGCAAGATAGTTGACTTCAGCCTTGCAAAGATCCCTGACAGGGTTAAAGATGATGGAGAGATTCTTAATCCAGACTATGTAAAGCATCATGTGGAGAGTCTGCCAATTCTACCACCTTCATGGTCATTGAAGTAAAGCTTGTCTATTTGGGATAGATTTGAGTCTATTCTGGCAAACACAAATATCTGGCTAAATAGAAGGGGTCTTAAAACCATAAACATCAAACCAGGGAAAGGTTTTGACCCTGCTGCTCCAATTGGGTTGAGATCTGAAATCAGAGGTAAACGGAAGGATGGTGCCTCTACATCAGAAGCTCCAGCTCCATCACTTCCGAAACTCACCATCAAAGGGGGCAAGGCCAGAAGCAGGGTTCTTGAGATAAAGGTTGCAGAGCCCGAAAGGATTCTCATTGGGTCCAGTGATGATGAAATGTAGAAACTTGTTCATGAGGAACCTGTTCCAGAGAAGTCTTGCTCCATTGACACATCGGTCATGACAACACTCCCAGATTCTGCACCAGCATCAGATGAGCCTCCTGACTCTCCGCTGGATACAAACGTGGATTCATTCTCTACGGTGCATGTACTTCCAATGGATCCTGTTGGGATTACACCTGCTTTTCCTATCTCCTCAGTCACTCCTACATTCACATCGGAGGACCAATATGGTAGTTTTGAGAATGTGTTTGACACACTCTACTTTCTCCTCCGTGTCTATTCCACCTGTGACATTACTGGATACCACTACCGCTAAGTTTGAGAGATTCATGACTGAGGTTACAAGGAGCAATCCTACGTCAGTTGCTATTCAGATAGAGGCTCCTCTTATAGTTACTATTGTTGCGCATCATCAACATCTGGTTCATCTTCTTTCTCCTTATCTCCTTGGTTGAGCTCTATTACACAAAAGAGGAAGAAAGAAGAGATTCCACCTGAGGATTTTGATATCAGAATAGTCAACAAAACAAGGACTACGAAGAGCAAGAAAGAAAAGAGAGTCACTAAGGTCACAGTGGACGAGAATGACATCAAATATGTTGAAGTAGCTGAACCCCTAACTGACAAGCCAATTGAGGAGATGTAATCCACCGACTACAAGTTCTCTAGGGTTGAACTTGGTAAGCAGACATGACTAGGTTGTCAGCAGGATGCAGTTGCTTTTCTCACGTAGCGGAATGACAGGTTGTGGGAGAAGAACAGGTTGAAAGAAGAAAATGCACAACTTCTTGAGACTATTGAAATGATGAGAAATTCTTCTCAGAGGGTTGATCCTATTTCTACATCTTTTCCTGAGCATACTGATCAAATGAAATGGAAGGTCAAGGCTATTGATGACTGATGTAGCTGCATAGAATCACAAGGTATTCAAGTGATTCGGGATGCTTACAAAATATTGGAACATGGAAGGGAGATAATAGCCAAGTTGAATGAGCTCCTTACGTCATTCAACCAACAGCTTGCAATTCTTGATGGGTATCTAGGTGCTTGGAGGAGCATGACAGAAATTGATTGGGATATTCTGTGCGAGTGTGAGACCATCTCTTCTGCAGGGATGTACTATGATTGTTTGCACTTGATGGTCAACAAAGAAAAAGTTGTGCAGGGTCTCGTGGCTGAAATCAAGGCAGCAATGGATTGTCTTAATAATCAAGAGTGTGTGATCAATGAGCATTTTCAAGAATTGACATGCAAGATTATTGCTGGAAATGGTGGATTAATTAAAGAGGAAGAAGTTTTGACAAAATTCATAGGGGTTATTCGTCTACAACTTGAGGCAGATGATTTTGATTTCTAAATGGTTGATACGTTAACAAGCTACAAAACTTCAGTGAACTGTCTACAAAGAAAATTGACAAAATATAATTTGGTTATCTCTGAGGGTGCCAACACAATCCGAAAAGTAATTGTTATTGCACAACATACAAGTGAACCGGATTCAGGAGTTATACATGAGTCTCTGCAAAAGTTTGAGGAGTTTATGGGCACTCTTTGAAGGCACTTTTCAAGTGTCTTGGGCACTTCTTTCCTCGTGCTTTGATACGATAGATGTAGTTTATGACATATTGCCTACAGCTTGAGGCAGATGATTTTGATTTCTACATGATTGATAAATTAACAGGTTACAAAACTTTAGTGAATTGTCTACAAAGCAAATTGACAGAATATAATTTGGTTATCTCTAAGGGTACCAACACAATCCGAAAAGTAATTGTTTGCACAACATACAGGTGAACCGGATTCAGCAATTATACATGAGCCTCTACAGAAGTTCGAGGAGTTTATGGGCACTCTTTGAAGGCACTTCTCAAGTGTCTTGGGCACTTCTTCTTTCCTCATGCTTTGATAGGATAGATGTAGTTTATGACAAATTGCATGTTGAGCATGAGCACTTTGTAAATACAGGAATACATGTACCTGTATAGCCACTTCATGCAATCATGTTGCAAGTGCTTTAGGCCTTGCAACATTGAATAAGTCAAAGTTTTTTATTGAATAAGTCAAGATGGTTAAGGGTTTCCCCTTTCCTTTCCACCTTTCTTTCTCCTCCTTTTCCTATATAAAGGAGTGAGACCCATTGTATTTTTCATGTTTTGTTTTTGGCAAGAAAGCTATGCTTGGATATCTTGTATCTTGAAGACTTTGAGTTTCATGCGGCAATTTTCTGAACTGAATAAAAGAAGCAATATTTTCCAAACTTTGTGTTGTAGATCTTGAGATTGATTAATGGATTCTTATGTTGCATTAGTTACTCTTTCTTGAAATCAGTTTTGGCTTACCTTGTTTGAATCATTTGAGTCTTCAGTGTAGTTTCTTGAAGACTTTGTGCTTCAAGGGAAGAGATTGCTATAATCAAATAGTGGCTCCAGTTATTAAGAGTTGAAGACTTTGGGCTTTAATTTGAAGTGTTTTATTTAACTTTAAGGATATTCAGTAAGAGACTTTGCACCTTACTGGTTGTTCTTGTTGAATCCTAAATCGGAATAATCGTAGGAGACTTTGGGTTCCTGTTCTTATTCCACCAAAGTATTTATATAGATTGTTGTCTTTGGATTTGTTCTTACGTCAACCCCAAGCCACCGGTATTATCGTAGCAATAGGGCCTTTTTATTAAATTTGAAAGTTGTCATTTGTGAATCATTCCTGAAAAAGAGGAAATGATTAAGAGAACCACCCCTTTTTCGGAATTTCAGTTAAGTTCTTGTTGAAGCCACCTACGGTAAGAAAGGAGCCTCCCCTATTGCTAGTTGGAGAGAGAAATCCCATTCAACGTTGTCTAAAGTTACAATTTTGTAAGTTGTGGTCACAATGACTTACAAAAAATTTAGCCAACAAAATCTTGCATATTCTTACCAAATTCATTTGAAGCTTCGTCATCCTGCATGAGATTGCCAATTGAATTTTCATTAGGAACATCTGGCAATTCTTCATGTGGTATTTCATCAGGCACGGTTTCTTCAAAACAGATAGGACGATCATCAAGCATTTCCATGGATTGATCATCGAATTCTATCTCAAGTGGCAATGTCTCTGGAGGTCTGAGTTGATGGTGAACCATGCCACTTGCAATAACTTGTCCATCTTGAAATGTAATCGACAATGATTCCTTTTGTACTTCTTTCATGACATCTTTTAGCACCCCCCCAAAGAATATGGTAGTGATGATATCTTGCGTTGCCTTGTCAAATTGCTCTTCATATATGGATTCATATGTGATGTCTTGCAATTCCTTATTTAGCACATCTAGTTGACTATCTCCCTCTCCAAGGATATTTGAAACTTCTTGCAACTTATCCTCAAGGACCACCTCTTGAATTATGCATGAAAGTTCACCAAAGATTTCCTCTTCTCCCACCTTGTGATGATCCATTTGTGGTTCTTCAAGTGTTTCCAAATGTTGATCTATGCCTGCTATCCTTTCTCTTCCTTGGATGAATTCTATTGCCTCTTGGATTTCCTTCTCCACACCTTCTCCTTGTGATATAATGTATGAAAGTTCATCTTCCTCTTGATTAGCTTGGTCATTATGCTAAACAATGCCACCTTGTAACTCGTTCTCTTGGGATGGCGATGCAACATGTTCATCTCTTGGTGCAACAAACCTCCTTTGATGATTCGTCATACCAACCCATTTGAAATTTGATTAAGTTGATGGTATCTTGGCAAGATGGACAAGTAGATTCTGAATACAAGTTGTGTACACTACACAAACCACGGGGCCAAGCATTTCCCCCATATCTATTTCTTGGTTCCCTCTGAATCTTCTCTTTAAATTCATGAAACTTCGATTCTGATTTGACAATCACCATGGGCTTATACACATCTGAAAAAGAAATTTTTCTTTGCAATGCCAACTCCACCTTCAGAAGAAATACCAAATAATGCATCAACTCATGCCTTGTAGTGCCATGTATTCTACATTGCCCTGATGCTGCAAGTTGAGATAATCCTAGCAGATGTAACTGCTTGTTCAAATCAAATCAAATTGGGAGAACATCAACCTACCTATCCATTGAGAAACCTCTTCTTTTGGATTTTCTGATTTTTCACTTTTTTGGATTTTTCAAGTTTTTCACTTTTTTTTGGATTTTTTCACTTTTGAAGAGATCTCTTATCTCAAATATAACTTTGAAAGCTCACTCTTGTTGACAATTCCACGAATGAACTTTGTTCGTCCTCCTTCTAGCGCCAATTTCAGTTGATGTGAGTTTTGTTCCACTACAATATACAAAATCAAACACTCAATGTTTCGAGGTGAAAGACTAAATATTCAACTCTCTTGAATAAGGTCACTTCTCATGCTAAGCTTGCAAAGTAAGATCATGAAATGACTTCAAGGTTCCCTTTAATTGTGGATACTCGCTCAGTGAAATAATGTGATTTGTTGGTAATCACTTAGGGGACTTACGCCATTCATTCAATGGATATCAACTGCTTCTATAGATTTGGCTTTACAATGTGCAGTGAAAATGTAGTTTTTGATTCTCCAACTTTTCAACTCTCAACTCAAACTTAAACTTAACTTCTACAACTTCTACTTCTAACTATGAATGCAAGGAAGTATGGACGACTTGGACTCTACTAGATGCAGTTTTATCAGCAACTTCCACCCACCTAGTGCAAGCTTCTAAGGTATACTCGAATGATGTTTATATCAATACCTCCTCTTCAATCTCATCAATGGATGCAAACTAAAGATTGAATATCAATTGAAGTACTAACTGTATTACATAAACAATATTTACCTTATTACTCAAGGAATCCCATTTATCCTAACTGCATCTCTCAACAACAAAGAGAATGTTAGCAAGAAGTGTTTTCATCCTCCAAGCCCAAAAAATATGATTTCTCCAAACAATTTCATTAACTTCATATATTTTCCAAGCATGTTGAAAGAGAGCTCTTCAATCTCTCTTTTATAACACTTTCTAAGAGTTTAACCACTCACCTTGACAATGTGGGATAAACAAAATCACTTTTTTGCCCTTTCCTATAATGTCGGGATTTTTGTTTTTTCGCCCCTATTTTCTCACGACTGCTTTTTCGGTCACTATTTTATTGCAATTACTTTTTCTTTGATATTTCCCATGCCATGTACATGATTTTCCTTCAACTTAAGTCCTCAATAACTTTTATTTATACCTCCAATGTATTATAGAATAAAGGGGACCATTTAATTTAAATATTTCTCACAAACTATAGACTATGCATTAATAAAGTTAAATAATTAAATTTAACTTTATTAATGCATAATAAATCATATCAATGATAAATAAATCCTTTCGTCAATTTTAAACAATTACCATGGATATGTCACTGCCACTGGATGTCCAGTCATGCCTAAACTGACTTACTATGAATAGTAAGTATGCCTAAACTGCCTCAAAACCACTCAAAATGGCCTGCAATTGAAACTGCCTAGGCCAAATGGTCTCAAGATCCCTCTAATGTCCCGGTTAGCCTACGAGACCATGAAGAAATAGGTTAACGAAAAACTCGTACAACTTGTGCTAGAAAGGGGAGATTACAGAGAACAAAGCAGAAGACTACAAGAAATTGTTGAAGAAACTTCAACCATCAACAAAGTACCCAAACTAATTCAATTAGCTGATGATTCATAGCCATTCCCATCGACAAACCAAAATTACAACATAACTAATAACTACTCTATATTTTAATCTATCTGCAAGTCCACAAAGCCTACCCATCAGGCCTCTACAACAATTTTGGATTGTCTAGAAAACTCAACAATGAATCCCTAGGCCTCAAGAATATAGCATCACCTCAAGACTCTGCAAGTTTGTTGAGTACTTGATAATTCTTATAACATTAGTACATGTAGATATATACAAATATAGAGATACACATTAGTACACATAGATATATGCAAATATAGATATATGCATTTAGTACATTGTAATGTCCCCATTTTGAGCGAGCATTGGAGTTAGTGGATGTAGCCTATCATTGGGTTTTTGTAAGCTAATACTGGTGATTAGAGGACCCTGTTGTGGGTTTTGGCCCAGTTTTGAGGGACTTGCTATTTAAACAGATGGTTCCATTGAGCTAGGATGATTTAGAGGAGTTATATGATGTTCTCAGATTTTATTTCCGGCTTCCAGTTTGGAGTCCAAGATTCTTGGAGGGAGCGTTTATTTTTAGTAAGTCACCCCCGTCAGGTTCTTTCATCATCTTTCATCATCAAGATCACTCATGTGCTGTCAGATTTTGATTCTAATGCTTCCTCAGTCGTTTTCGCAAAACGGGTGAGTTATGATTATTATTTAATTAAATCAGCTAAGGTTGCTATTTTTATTGGGATTGTATTTTGGGCATCTTAGTGTTATAGCTCGTTGGAACGGGGTTGAAAAGTTTTAAATCCTGAGCTCATAAAACAAGGACCCTATGTGTCAGAATATTGTTATTTTAATGAAAGGGTCTTTTTACATCATTAAAGTGGAAAGAAATATAATAGTTTATTATATTTCGAATGTGCACATAAAGCATAGTCTTTATGTAAGTGAAAAGTGTGTGAGAGAAGATATCTTTTATTATAAAAGCAATGCTTTGGGCAAAAGCAATTCATTAATGATATCTTTTATTTTTTTGCATTGGATGAATTTGGTGATTGGGCTAAGCCTAGGGTTTGAGCAATTGGAAGTTGGAAGAATTGGGAATTCTTTCAAGTATTTTGCACTTTGAATTGGTTGATCACTGCCAGTGAATTGTTCAAGCATTAATCTCATCCAGAAAATAAGAGTGTGCTTAATTGGTGTCCAAATAGTGGGGAAAATCCAATGTTGCAGATCAGTATCAATTTACAGTGTGCTGAGAAATGATATTTATTGCAGATTGCTGCCATTAGAGGCCAGCATTTGGAGTTTAGGAAGCCTCTCTTCATTTTCAGGCACCGGCTAAGGACATAGAAGCTGCGTTTGGTAATTAGGGGCAGTGGTTGATGCATTGAGGGCATGTTTTGACAGTTTAATACTTCAACTTTGCAATTCACAGCTTGGCATCAAAGAATAATTGTTTCTAGAATAGCTGCGTCTAATATATGGTGCTCAATAATACAAGCGATTAGATTCCAGGTTTTCTCATTGCAATAATTTTTCTCCTTATTATTACATGGTCAATGAATGTAATTCATTTCTGGAATGAAATAAAATGAGATATTTGAGCATAGCTAGCAAGGTAATTTGAATGTTTATGCATTTGTATATGTTGGAATTGCAAAAATCATTTAAATACAAACAAAGCAAACCATACACACTCAGAAATCAGAACTTAGACATTGCATGCCAACTGTTTGACGAAATGTCAAACATACAAAAGTGAAGCAATTTAGTGTTTGTCAGGGTTAGAACTCGTAAGGGTTCTTACATACATGTAAATATATACAAATAGTACATTAGTACTTGATCGTTCTTATAGCATTAGTACATGTAGATATATATATATACCGATTATTGATTCCTTAAATGTGCAGTCATACTTTTTCCTTAAGAAAAATATACATGTCCCAAGTTTATGTTTCACGATCATTAATCCAACCACAAAAATTCAAGACCCAGAGTCGGGTGATGCCAACTCCTCTGCACATGGCATGTGATTAATGTATCTCTGTCCTTCAGACTTGCAAATAAATATGTAGTTGAAAATTCAATGCCTCCTTATCAGAATGGCATACCGAAGTGCAGCACCTCTAACAGCAGCCCACATGGTTCAGGACTTCAGTCAAATGTGGAAATTCATAATTACACTCTAGATATATGTTCATTGAGCTAATAAAATAAGATAAAATCAAGTCAGCAGTCCCTCTTGCATACAAAATGCACATTTCCAGAACCTACATTTAGTCTTTATAGAGTTACATCATGTGTGTTTTTTAGGTAAATCTTAAAGAATATTGTAAACGTATCCTACATCTTTAAGGTAACTGAACATGAACCAACCATTCATCACAGATTATCAAAGAGTAAAAAGCGACTAACTTTACATTCAAATGATTTAAACTTTAAGAGTGTATAGCTGGGTGTTTGTGAATATTATTATCTAGCTATTAAGGACATGGCTAATATGGAGTCCCATGGGAGCTTCTTCTAGTGGCTTGATCCCTTAGATTGTAGCCCTGCATTAAAAAGCTAGAAAACCGTTCCTAGAATACCAATGGAGTCACAGGCAATTAAAGAGTTTGCATAGTTCACAATGAAAGAAAAGGACTCAATAGCCATAGTTTACTTACTCACGCAAGATAGCATTGTGAAAGTTTGAACCATCAGCCTCAGAATCCTGTCATGGAAAGAAGCAATTACAATCTCAGCTTTAACTGGCAAATATAACTTCACAAAAACAAGTTACAATATAAAATCTCCCCACATATATCCTATTTTCAAACTATTCAGACTGACTTTGTATGGAGACAGTAGGAAGGCATAAACTCCACAAAAAAAATAAAGAGAAGGAAAGGAACAAAGCACTTTTCACTCCAGTAGCATAAAATTGGCATTTTTTACTTCAATAGAGTCAACTCATTGGAATGTCTGAAGATTGCAATGAAATAAAAAGAAAAGTCACCTTCTTGACCACAAACCTACCCGAAATTTGGCACTTTGGAGATTGGCCCTTGAAAAGAACGTATTCTGAAGTTGTGCGTGGCTGAAGTCCACACCTGATAAATCCTATTGCGATCAATGCAGAAATGCAAACATTTTAATACAGTACTGAAAGCTCCAAACTCTGTTATCCTTATGACACTACAGTTAATGCCATCACTTGCAAGTTATGCTTTTAAAAATTTGCACTCAATCCACAACCATGCACTCATTGTTGTGATAATTTTGAGGCATTAAACATGACTGCAACAATTCATCTTTTAAAAATACATTGGATGCACATCAGAGAAAAATCCATGGAAGAGTGACAGGAATAGATATATGAACCGTGCATTCAATCATAACATAATAATACAACTTTTGAGACCAGTTCTGAACTTGTAAAAGACCACAAAAAAACAACGGTTCTAAATATACTTTATTAACCCAAAAAAATTATTATCCATGCATATTTTGACAGCAAGTTTCTGTTGGAAGAAAGTTCAGTTCCAGTGGAGTAACTAAAAGGCCATTCTAATGGAAAACTACTGCATGGACCACAAACAGCTACTGCAGTAGAAAAACTAAACTTAAGGATTCCTCTAGATGAAAATGCATAGAATCCTATATATGAAAACCAAACAAAGCTTGAAAACATGACCCTTAGACATTAGAATCTTTCCATCCAGGATTGTCAAACTGGATGAAATCATTTATATTACATCTAGCCATTGGACCCAATCGCTTTCAGGAAGACTGACTGTAACTCATCTATGTTAAAGATTTTTATACATGTATGCATATTTCATGTTTCAGTTATTTCATTTCATAAAAAGCTCTATGTAAATATTAAATAATTTGCTCCAAAACAAAAAATATGTGAAAATAAAATCATGTGAACTATTCACGTGCTATTTCAATATGCCTACGCAAAGTGCAAGTAGATCAGTCCATCAGAGCCAACCTCCTCTTTAACAAAATGGATCAAATTACACCATAACTCATTGGAAATTTCTCTTGCACTCATTCATATGAATATAGCATCCTAATTTGCGAATCCAAGTCACCAGAAAATTACAATTTCATTCAAAAGCAAAGCAATAACTTTGAAGATAATTTCATCTATCATATTGCATAGAGAGATGGACCTCGTGGTACCCTAAATTTTGAGAATTTAGAAGTCCCAATCCATTATCAAGAAGCAAGTTTCTCCATACTAAAAAAATCAAAGGAAGGAAGCTTTATGACACAAATAAATAGAACTAACTAATCGAAGCC
>MU226815.1:1180077-1194373 GCA_018584345.1 Thuja plicata
GAGGTGCGGGGAGGGAGGGTCAAGGGGGCGGGGAGAGGGGGCGAGGAGGGAGGGGGTGCAAGGGATGGAGAGATGAAGCAAAGCATGGTTAGCAAGAGGGAGGGGGTAACAAAGAAGTGGCTAATGGTAGGGATGAAGGACTGTCTAGAGAGAGCGTAATCCGCCATGCTAGCATCACCACCATGAGGCCTGCACGTGAAGAAATGAGATCCAGGGAAACAGGATAACCCCTTAAGGGCCACCAAATCCAGTGACTCACTGAGTTGTAGAAGATGTCTACCATATTTGGTCAGGCGACCACCTGCATCCTTGGACAACTTGTGGAGCCCCATAGAAGCCGGATCCAAATCCTCAATGCACAAAGAGTTTGATGCCCAGTTATGAAGGGGAGTTTGTACAATCTGAGTCCTGGCATTGAAGTCCCCGAGGAGAACGACCCCAATCGTAAAGAACTAGGTGATGTTGTCATATAGGTCAAAGAAGGGGTCCCTGTCGGGGCCACTGTGGATAGCATAGGAGGAAGTTGGAGGAAAGTAGCACACCCCAAAAAATGTCTCTGACACGGGAGGCAATGCAACATAGCCGGGCCCACATGAATCTGGCACAGGCATCTGACAAGACAACTGAAACCAAACAACGGAGCTGGTTGCTAGCAAGGCAGGCGACCCCACCAAACTCACAGACCCCACCCAAATTACTAGTCTCACTCCTAAAAGTTGACATCCAGTGAAAACTTCCAATTGTGGGAAGAGGGCGTACAGGGCTCTCATGTGTCTCACTGAGGAAGAACATATCCGAGTAGTCCAAAGCATCTTGAAGAAGAAAGGGTGAGGACCAAACCAAACCATTGAAATTCCAGCAGTTAACCTGCAAAGCCTATTTCTCTAGAGCACCCCCTGCAGCCCGTCGCCTAGAGTGTTATTTAGTGGCAGCAATCGCAAGTCTAGTCTCCCAACTGGGAGGAAAACTATCCCTAATTGCCGCCTTTAGATTCCTAATCCCAGCTCACTTGTCGTCCTGATGTGCAACAACCACAAGAGCTATGGCCTGATTAAGTTCTGCGACCTGGGATTTAGTAAGATACTCGTCGAGAAAAATCTTAAATGGCAAAGGGAAGAGTTTCCTAAATGCTTTGAGTGAGTGTAGCATGTCTGAGGAATTGAGGAATCGCAAAAATAGGGTGGAGTCGTATCCGACCCAAGCCTTGTCAAGAGAGATATCCAAAAGATCAAGCTGATCGAAGAGGAATGAGTATGTAGCGTCTAATGGATAGGTGATAATGGATGGGAGGCCACGAACCTTTAGGTTGAGTTCCTGTGTTCTCCTTACATGTTCCTTTGCCAATTTAGAATGGACAATTCCTCAACACTAGCAAGAGGACCAACACCGCTGCAAACTGACGCCTGCGATTTCAGTTGCCTCTCTGTCTCAGATTTAAGAGGCCTTGTTATCAAGCTCAAACTGTTTAGCCTACAGTTTGATTATGATTGGGAATTCTCCCCCCTGTTCCATGAAACGATGAAGCTCACTGTTATCTGTTGTGACCAACGAGAGTTTGTTGGAGATATCTTGGATCGAGACCCTCAGTAGTTTATTCTCGGCCTCCAGTTTGCAAACCCATTATAACAGTTCTATCAATGCAATCTCAAATGATTTCCTCTGATAGGTTTGTAGAGGAGTAAGAGACGGGGGAGGGGGATCAACCTCTGATGGATCCATGATGGGCAAAGAGACCAAACTGAACGTAGCAGAGAATACCAGAAAAGCAATGAAATGATGTGCTAAGCCCAGAGGAGATTACGAGCTCGGGCTAGTGAAACTATAGCCAAGAGTTCTTTCACATGTCAACCATGGAAGCTTTCCTTGCATCCCAACACCAAAGTGGCAGGCCGCGCAAAGAGCAAAACCCCCACTGTCAAGTAAGATCAAACAACTCAATGTAACGGAGGAGACGCTTGTCACCGGTAGCTGGACGTTGATAACTGACAATTCACTCATCATGGTTGTAGGAACAACCAAGAAGCTCGCCGTTGGTAGTCGTCGATAGCTTTCTAAGGTCACAAGGACAACGAAGGCGACGACACTCGTCACTGGTAGTCCCTCGTCGCTCGTCGTGGTTGCTCGTCACTCGCCATGGTTGCAATGAAAAAGCAAAAAAAAACTTTTCACAAAATGCAATGAAAAGCAAAAAACACTTTTTCCTTATATAGCTCTAAAACGTATATAAATAGGTTGGGTCTTAAGAAGAAGGATCACTGTGTTATTTTACATTTCTACACTCTTTGAGGAAGAATGTGAGTTCTTCATAATCTTGAGGATGAAAACTCTCTTGGAATACAAATATCAAGGATGAAAAGCCTCCTAGCTAGATATGGTGATTTCACCCTAAGATCACATTTGTGCTACAAATGATGTTTTTTCCACTTGATGCTGAAGATGGGGATTTATTTTTGTTTTAACAAGGGTTTGTTGCTTGTTTTTCTTCAGACTATTTACTTGAGTTTTCAAATGATTTGATAGTAACATTTTGGTGTGTTCCGGATGCATTTTCAGTTATTCAATCGTTAGGTTTGCTTGCTTTCACAGTGGGTTGAAGTTTCAACATCTGAAGGTGATTACAAAGTACGCATCAGTTCTGATTTTGACAATGCGACAGCGAGACAGTTTTATCAGAAATATATCAGCCTCTTGTTTCAAATTTCAATGTATATTCAGAAATATATCAGCCTCTTGTTTCAAATTTCAATGCATATTCAGAAATATATCAGCCTCTTGTTTCAAATTTCAATGCATATTTCAGCTGGATTGATAAACACACATTCTGGGTATAATATTACATGCTCATTTTGAGTCTTTAAACTAATTTTTGCAGCAGACTGGTTTGTAATCAGAATATTATATCAGACTTGTTCAAACAGTATATCAATCATTTGTAATATTTTATAGTTTGTCCATGCTTGTCTTGTACAATGTAAATCGTAGTGCCACTGGAGGTATATATTTGTATGCATTGTATTTTGCAACTCTGGATGGTAGTACCTTCACAGAGTTGGACATTTCATGTTTCAGATATTGTAAAACTGGATGGTATATGCATTTATAATTGAAGGTCTTGGTAATTTCACACCCAGAGCACTATGCATTTCAAGCTCGTTTTGGCATTGATCGGATCTGCATGTATTCAATCATTTTGGCTTGATCACATTCTGCTGTAGTATGTGGATGGCATTGCATTATCTATGTATGCTTGTCCATTGAAGAGGTGTTGATTTGGATTAGCTCTGCCGCTTGCATGCTTTAGTCAGCGTGCCATCTTTACATTTCAGTAGTGCATTCATCTAGAGAGTGTGTTGTCCAAAACACCGTATGCTCTCAACTTGCCCATACTGGTAGCTTGATCTGAAAGTTCATGGACTTGTATTTGCATTTTCTATATTGAAAAATCAAAAAAAATGGTGTGGGGTGACTAGAGAATTTAAGGACCTTAAGCCTTTTCCCTAGACTACTATAAAGTGTCAAACAATACAATGCTTACCCATTCTCAAGGGTGCTTGGAGGTTTGAGTGTCTTCACTTTGCCTTCTTGGGTGGATGGTCAATTGGTAAGGCCAAAAAAACAAACTTTCATGGGCTGAAATTCTTGGCCCTTGCATTTACATGCATAGATATTACTTTTGTGGATGGACATGATGGCAGAGAAAAGTTTCCAGTACTCTACTTAAAGGATTGTGGACTAAATCTTGCCAATAGTGTTGAAGGTTGGAGAGTCTTAAAGTAGGCTAGTAGTAACAAGTTTGAAGGTTTTTGACTCGTTTGGTGGTTTCTTAAAGCTTGTTGTTTCTTGGTTGGTTTGATTTTGCCTGTCGTATGTTGGTTGTTAAAACCATTTTATTGTAAAAATTCTCTTAATTTATAGCCAAGGCACCTGATATATCCCTCACTAATCAACCAGAAAATAAAATTAAACAGCACAAATCCATAGAAGCTTTCTCAAGAAAAATTGATAGTCACCTTTTCGAAATCCTTACAAATAGAATGTCGACCACTAAACATTGCAGCTAACATTGAATCTGGATCACGTTGAGTCAATGTGCATATTGTAGTCGTAAATTTCATCCCACCTATATGGTCAAGCAGCATGTTTTAGATTTTGATGTTAAGTCGATAATTCTTCCTCTACTCAAAATGAAAAACAAAATTCCAAAAAAAATCTCCACTCAAAAGTAGAAAGCAGACAGTGATACTAATTATCTATGCATTATGAGTTATGTGGCTTCAGCATAAATTACTACAAAAGCAATAACAAAAGATGATGTGAGAAGAGAATTATAAAAGAAAAAAAAGTTTTGAAAGAACAAAACACTAAGAAATGTGTAGAATCTTCCTCTGTATGTCCCGACATTTTTAAGATAAATAGAAATGATATGATGCATACTCACAAAACCCAAATATGTTTATTAATACTGATGAAAGCATAACAGACAATAAGAGAAGAAGGAAACCTTTGTTAATGTTTTGTAGCAGCAGGAGATATCATTTGTATCTGCGTTGGTCGTTTTATTTTATCCTATGTTATCTTCGATGGTGTTGCTTGCAAGGACTCTTGTTATGCTCCAATGAAGCAGATTATTTTTATCTACTGTCGATCTGCATTTCACCTTGTGTTTTGGTTTTTGAAGGCACGACAGTGTGTTGGTTCCAACATTCAGCTATCTTCATATTTGTCATACTTGTCTATGTCTTTGTGTTTATGTTTGTGGCGCAGTTATATTTTCGTATCTCTCCAGGACTTATGCCACCGTGTCTCTCCAGCACACATGCCACCATGTCTCTTATTTCATTACGAAGATCCTCACATTTGATGCTTTCGTTGTTTTGAAGGTGAATCGTCGTGTAACTGCCACCGTCCACAATAATGGAGATTGAAGAGCTTGTGCTATTGGGTGTAAAGTGCCTGTGTCTTTTGAGGTTCCTGTGTTGCAAAAATAACACTCAAGAAAAGAGTGACTTGTATGCCCGACGGTCATTCATCTTATATTGATTGTATATTGCTAAAAGGATGGTGATTATGAGGGTGTATTGTTCTGTTGTGATATCAGTGCGTAAATTCTGATGTATTTAGATAGATATTATCTGAGATTATCGGTGTGTGTTCTTAAGAGGTGTCGTTTGTTTATGGTTGGTATCCGTAAGATACAAAAAGGCAATCTGTGTTCTGTAGATGCTATGTAGAGTTCTTGCATATATTGTAATTGGTCTACTTCAGAAGATTGTTAAAGAGTTAACAATTTCTGAGAAAGTTTCATACTCTGTTCAAGGTTTAAGAGTATTGTATTCAAAGTTTTCTAAGTTGAACTGTGTGAGATTTCAGTGTGTGAGTAAAAAGGATAGCAACTTCTGTGATTGTAGAAGGTTATCATATCTACTATTGTGAACTCTGTGTATGCCACAGATTTATTCTGTGCTTGATTCAGGTGTTGCCTGAACTGTTAAGAGGATATTATTTGATTCTTAAGAGTTAACAAGCTCTGGTTGATTTTTCTTCTGATTTAGCTTGAGAACATTGTATTTGAATTTTGAGCATTCTAAAAAGATCAAGTTTTGGTGTGGCTGGGTTTTTCCCTCGAGTAGGAGGGTTTTCCCAGGGTATCTCGGGTGTTTATGTGTTTTTGATTTATCTGTTCTTTGTTTCATGCTATTCTGGTTCAAACATTAACAACCTGGATATCCATCCATGAAGTCCACTTCTAAGAAAGTAAGCACTCTGCGAAAAAAGTGTCGCAATTCATAATAATCTAAGGCTATGATCCTGTATTTTTGGCAGCTGGGAAGTAATTTCATTAAATATTGGCTATAAATAATAACATATACATAGCATACAAATTCTCATACTTTTATACTTTCATTTGCTCCTAACACAAAGCTACATTGAGCAGTCATTGCAAATGCTAATAACCATAATAAGAGTCCTAGATATAGCCACAATAACCTTACTCTCACTCGTTAGGAGAGTGCCTAAATCATCTCACCTTATCAGATGAGTGCATAAATGCCTTTTGTCCAATACAGAAGTGTGAAATGGTGTGTTGCTCTTGGCCTCTGCAGAGCTAGGCCCAACATAAGAGCCCACAAGGTGTTAGCATAGCAAACGCATTGGCAACCTAAAGCATTGAAGAATTGATTTTAGCAGCCGTTTATAGAAGCTTGCAACAAAAATGTGAGAATCACATTAACCCAGAACAGATTCAAGAATGTAAGACGCGCAGCTTCCACAAAGGCTAAAACTGTTAAAACGGTCCTAAAACATGCCATTCAGTGCCCATTGAAGGGAGCTTTTCAGATTTTGTCATTTACAGCTGAAATAAAGTTCCTTTCCCTCCATTGTTGCAGGTATCAGTTTAATCTGAGTTTTCAGCCACCTCCAACAGCACATGGGATAAGATCCAAAATCAACGTGGTTGAGGATTTTATTGCATCAACCAAATCAATAGGTTTAGTGTCCAGCTTGAAAGAATCGCCAAGGTTGAGTTTTCAGTACTAAGATTGTCAAGATTGGCCTAGGAGGACTGTTCATCAAGTTATGATTTATGGACAAATTTCATTGGCTCCAAGGAAAAGTTCACCACCTGCCATATCCCTTTTCCAAAAAACAGGTAAAGGACTGTTTGCTCAAGATGTTGTCGAAGTTTGGGGGTCAGGGGTGGCACTTAATGTATGCCTAAGTGATGCAGGAGCATCCAAGGTGTAAGAGCAATCTTGCATCACCCAAAAATATTGTCTAGTTTTTCAATAAGGGCTATCTTTGGGCAGGGCTACTATTTTTGGCAAGTTTACTATTTTTAGTAAGTTGTTCATTTGAGCACGGATTGTTCCAATTGTTTCCCTGGGGGTTCATTTTGGATATATAAGTTTGTCAGTAAAGTTTCATGGCAAGATCAAATCCAGTTTTGAAGATATTGAATTTTTTGTTTTGGCGGGGTGGTACAAAAACTTTAAACTCAGTTTTGAAGGCCTTAAAGGCTCCGAAAGGGGGTCAAACTTTGATCAGCTAGCGTTTCGCTAGCAAAGGCTTTGTAGTGCTTCGAGAGGTTTCTGAAATGGGGTTATAATAGCCAATCAACTCAACAGTTCACAAGTTATGACTTTCGAAAGTTGAGCCACCAGGACTGAAGTTTCAATACAAAGGGAAGAGGGAGAAAAAATCACTTAAGTCGGGAAACTGAACCGCTAGGTGCTAAAAATGGGAAAATTTCACTTTCTAGAACCTTCTGAGGTGGTTAATTGTGCTACTTACATAGGGAAGAAGGGGGGTTTCAGGGCTCAGTTCCAGAAGTATAGATGGTGGCTCTGTCTTGCAAATTATTGTAATGAAAATGCCCATGTGGTTGTAGCATGTTATTTTTTTTAATATTGCAATGTCATTTCATTGAAGATAATAGAAAGCAAGTGTTATGTTCTTGCCATTGTTCTGTTCTTGCAATTTTCTATTTATTTCCTTGTTGTGTTGGGTGTGTTTGGTTGAATAAGGGGAGTACCCTTTATCAAGTGGTATCAGAGCAGAAGTTCCTAAGTGTGTAGACAGATCAGTGAATGTCAGGCAGTTTGCACCATGACTATGGTTGTGGGTCTTAGAGATAACTACAGAAAATGCATCCACGAAGGAACCGTGGTGTAAGAGTTGCGGGTGTGACAGAAGAGGATTTTAGAGCCCTCCAGAGGCAAGTGCAAGCACTACAAGAGGAGTTGCGTAGAGGAACCGAAATTAAGGCAAGAGATGCAAGTGAGTATGAATCTGAAGGACAATTTGAAGGACAAGAAACGGCTAGGGATCCTGATGAAGCTAGGTTTTTGAGGGTCATCTCCAAGATTGGAAAGAGACCGAAAATTAAAGTTTCTACATTTTCTGGAAATCTTAATCCAGAAGAGTTGATCGATTGGATCAATGATATGGAGGAGTACTTTGAGTTTGAGGAAATAGAAGATCCTGAGAGGGTCAAATTCGCAAAGGCCAAGCTGAAAGGTCATGCTAAAATTTAGTGGAAAGAAGTTCAGTTGGAGAGAAATAGAAGAGGGAAGGAGAAGATAACAAGATGGGATCGAATAATGGAAAAATTGAAAAGACAGTTCATTCCTGTTGACTATGAGCTTGATTTGTTGAAAAAATGAAAGGGTTGAAGCAAGCAGGAAGATCTGTCCAGGAATATACAAAAGAGTTCTATCGAGTCCTTATCAGAACGAGTTATTCTGAAGCCAACAAGGAGAAGGTTGCTCATTAAATAAATGGGTTGAGGCTGACTATTCAAGAAGAGTTGATAATGGTAAGAATGTCTATCATTGAATATGCATATCAATTTGCTTTGAAGTTAGAAGTAAAACTAAACAAGAATTTTGAGAGCAAACAAACTAGAAGAGGTCGTGGTGGAAAGCCTAGTGGATGGTCTTATGGAGGCTGAAATGAAGATCAAAAGAAGAATGGTGACTCTAGTAGCAGTCAAAATCAGAGGGAAAATAATTTCTATCACCCTCACAATCAAACTAACAGAGATCAGAGAGGAAGAGGAAGAGGAGATTTTTGTGGGACGTGTTTCCATTGCGGAGGACATAGAGCTTATGAGTGTCCCCAACATCAAGGGAGAACAAATAGAAGACCAGACAGCAATGCATGAGTTGCACATGTAGATGAAGGTGTCGAGTCATCACATTCTGAAGATGTTGAAAGAGGAGATGTCCTTGTTACCAGAAGAGCCTTGCTAAATGATGAGAAGGAACCTAAGCAAAGGAAGAATTTGTTTTGCACAAGGTGCAAGTGTAATGGTAAAGTATGTAATGTCATTATTGATAGTAGTAGTACTGATAACCTTGTTTCAGAGAAAATGGTTGATAAACTAATGTTAGAGAGAAGAAAGCATCTGAATCCCTACTAGATTGCCTGGTTGCAGAAGGATCACAAGGCTTTGGTCAATGTACAATGTCTGGTAAAGTTCAAAATTGGAAACTATTATGATGAGATATTATGTGATATTATGCTTATGGATGTTTGTCATCTGTTGTTAGGGAGACCATGGCAATTTGATCATTGTGCAGTACATGATGGGTATGCAAATACCTATTCTTTGACAAAGGATGGAGTCTAACACAAGTTGAAGCCATTGAAGGAAACAGAGGAAAAGGTATGTAGTTATGCAAGAATATGTTTAGTTGATGGAAGGGAGTTTCTAGAAGGCATGAAGCATGAACATATGTGTTTTGTTTTAATTCCAAGAATTGATAAAGAGGAAGTAGTAGATGTACCTGTGGAAGTTGCAGATTTGTTGGATGAGTGTCAGGATATTGTATTTGATAATGTACCAGATAGATTGCCACCATTAAGGAAGATTAGTCATCAAATGAACTTGATTACTAGAACCAGTTTGCCGAATAAGGCAGCCCATAGAATGACTCCAGCAGAGTGAAGAATTGAATACACAAGTGCAAGAGTTGTTGCGTAAGGGGTTGATTCAAGAGAGTTTGAGCCCATGTGTTGTACTAGCAGTACTAGCACCAAAGAAAAATGGAGAATGGAGGATGCATACAGATTCTCATGCTATCAATAAGATTACTATCAAGTATAGGTTTCCCTTGCCAAGGATGGATGACATTATAGATTGCTTGAGTGGAGTTGAGTACTTCATAAAGATAGGTTTGAAGAGTGGATATCACCAAATCCGGATTAGAGAAGGAGATGAATGGAAGACAAAGGAGGGCTTGTATGAGTGGTTAATCATGCCTTTTGGGCTAACCAATGCACTGAGCACATTCATGCAGCTCATGAACAAGGTATTGAAAGAATTTTTTAGTAAGTTTGTTATTGTTTACTTGGATGCTATTTTGATCTTCAGTAAGACATTGGAAGAGCATACAATGCATATTCGTAGGGTCATTGAGAAGTTAAGAGAAGAGAAGTTGTTGATTAATCTTAAGAAGTGTAGTTTTGTGAAGTAGTTAGTGTACTTGGGATTTGTTATCTCAACAGATGGTCTTAAAATGGACCCAGAGAAAGTGAAGGCTATCCTTGAATGGCCTACTCCAAGGAGTGCTACTAAGATAAGATTTTTTCATGGGTTGGCTAGCTTTTACAAAAAGTTTATCAAGAATTTTAGTAGTATTTGTGGACCCTTAACTGAAACCATGAGAGGGGTTAGAAAAAAGTTTAAATGGACCACAGAAGCAGCAAAGAGTTTTGATTTGTAGAAAAGAAAAGTTACAGAGCAGCCTATTTTGGCACTTCCAGATTTTAATAAGGTATATCAAGTAGACTGTGATGCTATTGGCAATACCATTGGAATTGTTTTGAGTCAAGAAGGTAAACCCATTGCTTATTTTAGTGAGAAGTTGAATGATTCCAAAAGAAAATATTATGTTTATGATCAGGAGTTTTATGCTATAGTTCAGGCATTGAGGATGTGGAGACATTATCGTTTGCCTAAAAAGTTTGTTTGTTTACTGATCATGAAGCTTTACAGTATTTGAATAGCCAAGGAAAGTTGAATCAAAGGCATTAAAAATGGGTTGAGTTTTTGCAGAGTTACACTTTTGTCTTGAAGAAAAGAAGTGGGAAGTCTAATAGGGTTGTAGAAGCCCTGAATAGGAGGCAGAATTTGTTGATAGAGATGCAGATTGAAGTTGTTGGGTTCCAGAAACTCAAGAGTTTGTATCCTGAGCATCTTGATTTTGGCAAGGTTTGGAGAGCTTGCACAAAACCTGTTACTCTAGATAGGACCAAATGGTTGGATTTTATAGTCCAAGATGGAATGTTATTCAAAGGGAGCCAATTGTGCATTCCAAAGAGATCCATGAGGGAGAACCTAATCAAAGAGAAGCATAGTGGAGGATTGGTTGGGCACTTTGGTCGAGATAAAACCATTGCTCTGGTTAGCGAGCATTATTATTGGCCACAATTGCAACAAGATGTTAAGTAGTTTGTACAGAGTTGTAGAATATGTCAGATGGCAAAAGGAACTAGTCAGAATACACGGTTATATCAACCGTTACTTGTACCAGAGAGTCCATGGGAGGATATTAGTATGAACTTTGTTCTTGGTTTACCAAAGACTCAAAGAGTGCATGATCCCATTTTTGTGGTGGTAGACAGGTTCTCAAAGATGGCACTTTTAATTCCTTACAGAAAGAATAACGATGTTGTTCATGTGGTAGAATTATTTTTTAGAGAAGTGGTGAGACTACATGGTCTACCAAAGAGCGTAGCTTCAGATTGAGACACTAAATTTGTTGGGTATTTTTGGAGGACATTGTGGAAAAAGCTAAAGACAGATTTGAAGTTCAGCTCAGCGCACCATCCACAAATTGATGGGCAGACAGAAGTGGTGAATAGTTTGGGAAACCTGTTGAGATGCTTAGTTGGAGATAAACCGAAGGGGTGGGATTTGATTTTACCACAGGCAGAATTTGCATACAATAATTTTGTCACTAGAGGCACTGGCAAATCACCATTCAAGATTGCATATGGAAGTAGTACTAGAAATGCTTCAGAATTAAGGAAGTTTGACAATGGAGAATGTTAATTTTTGTAGCTACAATAGACATTTTTCTTACTTGAGATGAATACTTGAGCGTACAGAAGGTGATCTTCGCTATGTTTGCTATGTGAATGCGATGTGTATTCTCTGCTGCCATCAACATCAATTTCTTCCTTATGGTCGACAGACTTAGACTGCGAAGAGTCTTATTCTATTCGAAGAGTCTTATTCCTTGAGTGGTTTATCTATTTGATGAGTCACGATGCTCCAGCTCATCTTCCAAGCGTTCAAGATGATCGCCTTTCATTTATTCTTGTGTGACGGCATTATATATTCATAAAGCTTCTTCTTGTTGTTCGGTTGTCGGTTCTTAGTCTCACGGTAGAGCAAATGGAGAGTTGGAAATTTGCATACAGAAGGTGATCTTTGCTATGTTTGCTATGTGAATGCGATGTATATTCTCTGCTGCCGTCAACATCAATTTCTTCCTTATGGTCAACTGACTTAGACTGCGAAGAGTCTTATTAGATAAACTGAAGGGGTGGGATTTGATTTTACAACAGGCAGATTTTGCATACAATAATTTTGTCAATAGGGGCACTAGCAGATCACCATTCTAGATTGTAAATGGAAGTAATTGATGTTGACAGCAGCAGAGAATATACATCGCATTCACATAGAAAACATAGCAAAGATAACCTTATGTACGCTGAAGTAGTCATCTCAGGTAAGAAAAATGCTTAGTTGGAGATAAACTGAAGGGGTGGGATTTGATTTTACCACACGCAGAATTTGCATACAATAATTTTGTCAATAGGGGCACTTGCAAATCACCATTCCAGATTGTATAGGTAAGTAGTCCTAGAAATGCTTCAGAATTAAGGAAGTTCGACAATGGAGAATGTTAATGTTTGTAGTTGGAGATAAACCGAAGGGGTGGGATTTGATTTTACCACAGGTAGAATTTGCATACAATAATTTGTCAATAGGGGCACTAGCAAATCACCATTCCAGATTGTAAATGGAAAAAGTCCTAGAAATGCTTCAGAATTAAGGAAGATGAGAGTTGGACATGTTTAGAAGTGGAATCATCACCATTTCTTGTAACGGGAACATCTACTCTCGACACTGAAGACTATGGTGGAAAAACTCTTATATGTTGTTCTGAAATATATTCAATCTGGTGTATTCAGCATTTTTGGTTTGTTAGTGTGTTGTTTTAATATTCAGAGTCTTCGCATTGTCATTATTCATTCATTCTTTCATGCGTTAATCTGAGTCTATATTATTGCAAGAAGAAGAGAGTGTATGATTCATTAAGGTGAGCAGTCTAAGATTTGTGAGAGAATTGTAATCAAACTCTGATATTATTTAATAAAAGTAATTTCTCTTGATGTGGCTGGGTTTTTCCCTTGAGTAGGAGGGTTCTCCCAGGGTATCTCTGGTGTTCCACTATTTTAAGATATTTGCTCTTTATTTTTGCTATTCTGGTTCATAAAGAACAGGTCTAAGTAAAGATCCAAAACCAGAATAGGACAATTGGATACTTCAAGAGATTATGATGTATAATGGGAACAATGGAAAAAAAAAGGGATTCTTATGAGAACATGTAGCTAAAGAGCCTTGGAGAGTAGAATCTCAGAAGAAGCTTCTTACCTAGAAGGGTATTTGTCTGCTACTATGATCTATAGATAGGTGTTTGTTGTGAGTGTTACAATCTCAACTATTGAGGCATTTCATGCAACCTTGTCCAAAGTTTCCATTTGTTTTCCATCAACGGGGAGGATGTTGTCATGCCCGTCTATGCTTGCACGTTTGGCATTCATGTCTATGAGGATAGCAGTTGTGCAGATCTAAATCTTTAGGTGCAAAGATCAAGAAAGAACGATTGGTGGATTGTGAGGAAGTTTAGACAATAAAGAGATAAGTATTTTATGTTTGTATCTTTGAATAATGTTCATGAATAATTCATCCAATAATATTGGGAATAGTGAATCATGTATGCTTTTAGCATTGGTATGTATATTTCTCTTCAAGTTAGTTTGATTCTATGAACTATTACTAATCTCTCTAAAATGCAGGATGGATCGAGGAGCAAAACAATGATGGTTTAATGATCCAAAACTGAATAAGGAATTCAAAGGAGGAAGAGCTTAAGACATCCAATGAGGAAGTTATGCCAGCTATAGAAATGAACATTCATGAAGACTTAGCTTGCAGTCATGAGTCTAAGTTGATGACACATAACAAGCTACTTCTAAGAGGAGGAAATGACATTCAGAGGGAGTTTTGAGAAGTAGTGAAGATGTCAGCTAAATGAGTTGCAGTGTTGCAAGGCCAGATGCTTGTGTTCCACGGGGACGCGTCCCCTGCCCTTGTACCCCCGTTCCTGTCCCGGGTACGAAACGGGGACGCGGGGACGGGTTTTCAACGTCCCCTAACAGTCCCCTTTTCGTTCCCAAATCGGGGACGTTCCGGAAACTGAAAAAAATAAAGTTTCCTAAATAGGGGACGGATTTGGGTACTAGGGACGGTTAGGGGACAGCTTGGCCGTCCCCGGTACCCAAATCCGTCCCCTAATTCCCGGCCAAAAAAAAATGGCCGCCAGTCTTAAAAAGTGAGTTTTTTTTTAATTTGTTTGGTTTTCGGCGAGCCCCACGTGGACTCTAATACTAAATAAAAGATACTAAACCCTAGTATGGATGCTAAAAACATAAAAAGCCTAACTCTCTTTCATTTGTTCCTTTCATTCATTCTTGCCAAAAAGAAGAAGAAAGAGGA
>MU226815.1:1224467-1253642 GCA_018584345.1 Thuja plicata
ATATATATATATACATACATACATACATATATATATACATACATACATATATACATATACCACATAGTGAATATCAACAACAAAACAAATAAAGAGAGATCAAACACTTCACACAATGCCAACTTGAAGGTAATAGCAAAGATGCCCTAGCTCTCAAAGCTCACGTGTCATCAATCATTCCAAATGAAAAGATGTAAACAATTACAATATTAACATTCATATTGTGTCATTAAATCAACAAATGCCATCAAAATGAAATTGAGTTAATGAAAAGACAAAGCTCAAATGCCTACCTCAAGTTGTGGCTGCCATATACCAAGATTCCAATCAACTTCGCATAGTTAGGGCCCTCTTTGCGCACGAAGGTATGCGATCATGCTAAATTATAAATGAGCCTTTCTTCTTTTTTTTTGTTTATAATCGTGCAGGTGTCGCAATTATGATGGTACCATCGCTATTACGACAGAGTCGGGGGAACTTGGAAAAAAAAAACACAAAAATCACACACAAATGCTAGTGCCATCGCAAATTGGCGTCAAAATTTGACCCCAAATGTTGTAGTGACTTTATTGAGTGCCTATATATGTCAGGATAACAGTCAATATGGTGTATGATTAGAACTACCATAATAGAAGATGTTGCAGTTTTTTTTATGCAAGGTGTTTCTATATGGTGAGATAACGAACTTGGTAGAAGTGGATCTGCGAATAGTCACATGAAGCTTCCCATCTTCCCTTCTCTCAGACTCGGTCTAAAGAGGCTCTCTCCCATCCAAATAAATAATATCCAAGTCCACCCTTAACAAAATAATTTCAGAAGTAGTATCAGGAAATTGTTCCATGATAAGCATTTTAGCTCCTCTGTACTCAAACAAGATGAGCATGAGGGTATACTAGATAATACTCTGCATAACCACCACCTTGCACCATCAAAATCCCAGAGGACTCCCCATACATGCCCTTAAGCAAAGGAATCCCCATCACCAAAGTATTAGGCACGGTAGACAATGAAAACAATATAATCATCCACTCCAAGCTCCCACTGTTCTCAAACTGCGTCCAAGTGCCAAGAACTAGAAATATAATAACCTTCTGCAAGGAATCTGCAACAATGAATATGTAATTCATGGCATATATATTGTTGGTGGAGAGAAAATGGAAAGATAGCAGTGGGACTGTAAAAATGGCCACAAAATGATTTATCCCAAAACACTGATCAGGAGTAAAAATCTTCCACCACTTCACAGGCCCATATGCCAGAATCATGACCACATACAATGGTACCACCACACTGATTACATTGTACAAGTCCTTGGCAGTAATCATTTTCACTTCAAGAACAGACAATTTTTTTTATCACATTTGAAAAAACTTATGTACTAAACTCTGCATAAAGTAAAAACTGAGTTGAGTTCAACCACAACAAAGTCTTGTAATAGCATGATGGTGCTTAGCATGTTGAGGATAGTCATAAAGATGACAAGAGCATCTATAGAGATATCATTTAGAGTTCAATTTAATCACAATCTTGACTATTATAAGCTTTAAGTGTAGTTCAAGAAATATCAAACTCAATCAGAGATGTACAAAGGAGACAATCATCAAATATTTCCCCAATACACCAGGCAATCAAACCAAAGAAAACTTTACATATGTCCTGCAAATGTTTTGCAAAAGAGCATTCTGTAACAAACCAGTTAATAACCTACCTATATTTTATGAGGTTTTTATTTATACCATTGGAATATTTATCTATGGGGGTTCTAAAGGTTGTTGTGCCCAAAATAAGTGTTGATGACTACAAAGATAGGCTGAAAATTTGATGACTAAAATACCTTTCTTTGTAATCATCAACACTGATTTGGGTAGAGCGGGCATTACAACCCTCGTAGATAAACATTCTAATTGTGATTCCAATTGTGGTCTTGGGTAAGGTTACTCAAAATTATCACCAAGAATACAATCATGAGCAATACAATCATTAACCTAAACCAATGGATCATGTATATACGTATAACATGGGATAGAATCATGAATAGTTAATGATGGGCTTGTAATCTTTACCAATTGGTACTCCTTGTTGTATTTTAGTAATTAATATATGCTCTAGGTGTTTGTAAACTAATTGAATTCTTAATGCAACAAGGCTAACAAATTCATGAGATACATACATATGTGGTTTTAGTAACTAATGTACGCTCTATCTTTGTGCTTGATAGTAGATATCTCCTCACTGAAATTGTTGTGTTTGTCCACATTTCAGGCCATTGATGGATCCTATTGATAATATTGACATTCTAGGATGCATAGCTATGGATACCACATACACTTGTCTTCTCACAACTCTTCATGCTTTGCTTGTTGTAGCCAAAGTAGTGTTCGCCCGAGAAGGCAATGCACAATTGGGTAAATGAATAAGAAAAGGAAATTATTTTTATAGAATGGTTATTCATTCCAATGATGTGGATTGTCATGATCAAATCCACATAAGCAAGGGATCCTTCTTTCATCTAGCTAGTATCCTAAGGCTGAAAGGAAGCTTGATAGATATGATAAACTTGAAGTTAGAAGAACAACTTGTGATGTTCCTCCACACCCTTGGTCACAATCTAAGGAACCGCATGATTGCCCACAACTTTGGGAACTCATGAGAGACAGTTAGATGATACTTCCAAAAGGTGTTGAGGGATATCTTAGCACTCTACAAGGACTACTTTATACCACCTGGTCCAAACACTCCTCCTGAAATTAGTGGGAAGGACCGTTTCGATCCGTTCTTCAAGGTAATTCTTGTGTTGTTACAAATTTCTTGTATGGATGTTTATCCTTGTCATATTATTGGTTGACTATACAATTGATGATTGTATCATATCGTATAGGATTGTGTTGGAGCTATTAATGGAACCCATATACCAGTCACTGTCAATGTTGACATGCAGGGTAAATATCATGATAGAAAAGGCAATTTGTCACAAAATGTTATGGGTGTGTGTTCCTTCGATTATACATTTTAGTACTACCTTTCTAGTTGGGAAGGTCTATTGTGGATAGTCGTGTTCTAGCTTCAGCTCTTTCAAGAGAAGATTCACTTGTTNTTGACATGCAGGGTAAATATCATGATAGAAAAGGCAATTTGTCACAAAATGTTATGGGTGTGTGTTCCTTCGATTATAAATTTTAGTACTACCTTTCTAGTTGGGAAGGTCTATTGTGGATAGTCGTGTTCTAGCTTCAGCTCTTTCAAGAGAAGATTCACTTGTTGTTCCCCCTGGTAAGCCAAATCATAGTTTAATATACTCAAGGGTACACTTAATGTTTCAAGTTTTAACAATATACTTTATTTATGTAGGAAAATATTTTCTAGTGGATGTTGGATATCTGAATGCACCTGGATTTATCGCTCCTTATTGGTGTACACACTACCATCTGAAGGATTTTTAAAGAGAAAATCCAATAAACTCTCAACAAGAGTTGTTCAACCACTAACACTCCTCTCTTAGAAATGCAATAGAGCGTACATTTGGTATTCTCAAGTAACATTTTCCAATCTTGAGGAATGCCACATCTTATTCTATCATGACACAAGCCCATATTGTATTAGCATGTCGCATACTACACAACTTCATTACAATAGAGGACGACATTCCATCAAAAATTGGTACCGAAGAGGAAGATGATCGTGATGGGATAAATGTACCAATGCTTGAGACATATGGGTTATGTCAGCATGATAGAGACCAGTGGGCACAATTTCAAGATGATATAGCAAGTAGAATGCGGGAAGACTACATATCCTAATAATAGTTGTACTTTTACGGGTCAATGTGTTTTATTTGAGTAAATTGATGTGTGCAGATACTTTGATATACATGATGGTTTACTTTTTAATTTGTTCGTATCTGGAAGTATTGGACATGTTGGTTTTTTATTTTCTATATTATACCAATGTATGCAGATACAATGATACAATGATATGTCTATAAATATGTTCCATGTGATGTGTTTATACCATTAACAACAATATGTACATTGTGAACAACTAATCTAGATTATGGCATACACAGAACTAATGATGATCATGGAAGAAACCAGTAACATGAGCCAGATATCTTCTTCCTCAAAGAAGGTAATGTGGACAAAAGAGATGGAACACAAGTTTCTAGACTTGCTCCATGAGCAAGTACAAATTGGAAGAAAAGGTGACGGGGGATTCAAAAAAGAAGCATGGACCATCATTGAGAGGAGGTTCAATGTAGATATCCACCTCAATCTAACAAAGGAAAATTTCAAAAACAAGCGGAAAACATGGAAGCTTTCATATAGAGTGATGAAAGAGTTGAGAAATACAAGTGATTTCACTTGGAATGAGGTAACTCAATGCATGGATGTTGAGGATAGTGTGTGGGATGAGCTTCTGAAGGTAGGGTGGTCTTTCTACTATTTTGATTGAAATAATATTGCCTTCTTATAAACTTAATAATGAAAGACAAAGAACCTAATCCATTTATTTATGTCAACATGCAGAGAAGAGAATTCAAAAATGCCCAAGTGTATAAGAGGCAGCCCTTCCAATACTTCAATGAATTGGGTGTAATTATGGGTAATGACATTGCTGAAGGTAATGCAGCTATGATGACCCATGAGATTGAAGAAGGGAACCCTATGGAAGAGGAATTCAATGTGCATGATGAAGAGGATATTGGTTTCGGTATACCTCTTGACAGTGCTGCTGATTTGGACGAAGACCTTAATCATTCCATTCAATCCACTGCAAGTGGTAGAGGAACTCCTACATCATCATCAACAAGGATGGGAAAGAGGAGGAAGGAAAGTGTGGTTCGTTCCTTGGATTTCATCTATGAAACAATGAAGAAAATAAAAGATGGCCTTGACAATGTTCACCTTCACAAAATGGATAAATTTGATCACGATAATGTTTTGATTAGTGCGTATACCACTCTCAAATCCATTCCCAAATTGATTCGAAGTGTTTTCGTGAGGGTACACGACACCTTTGTGGTTCAACGTGAAAGATCCAAATGGATCTTGTTGATGAATGAGGAGGAGATAGTGGAGTGAATTGCAACAACATTTGGTGGATTGCAGTTATTTTATATCACTTTAAAGACTTAAAATTTGATCATAGTTCACATACGCTAGTGCAAATGTGTTTTGGTTGATGATTTTTACGCTGATACTTAGTGCTTTTGTTACTGCACTTTCCTCAGCACCTTGCTCGGTTCAATATATCTTGTAACTATAACTTTTTGAAACTTTCTGTTAACATCCACTGTTTGTACACCTGCTCCAGACCAAACAAAACAACAAAAAATTATACATATCAGAAATCGATTAAAAAGTTTGTGTTTTTAAGGTTAAAGAACATTAGAATGTTTCTTTGCATCTTTTGGCATCACTTAAGCACACTTCAAATCACACTTTGTTATTCATCAATACTAGCTTTTCTAAATCTTGATATCAATCATGGAGTATGGAATCTGAACCAAAACACCTTTAATTTATTGCAAAAGTTACTAAAAGTTACATTTTGTTTTAGTGTTTGCCTCCTTATTTGTCAGTTAAGTTCAATCTTGAGGTTGTTGACATTTTGATGATATATTTTTAGAATCTGACACCTAAACCTAGCTGAATTACTGTCATTCAAGTTTAATCTTGAGGTTTTTGACATCTCCCTGTGATTGTTTTAATATTCTCCTTAGTTGTAATAGAATATTATTTAAGCTAGGCTGAATTTCGAGTGTCATTTCATAGTGTCAGACCTCCTGTTGTAGCTGAATTACTCTTAACCGAATCAAATGATGATCATTCTGATATTTTCTGTCATTTTAAAATATTTTTATTAGTATTTTAGTTTAATTGTTGTAGTCTAAGATAATTGTTGAACTTTTTGAGGTTTACTTTCCAAAATTTTACTATCATCATCCCATGCATCTAGTTTAGCTGAATTATTGTTATATGTCCTCTTGTTGTGATTTTTGATGTATTCCTCTATCTCTTTTAATATGTTTTATGCTAAAGTGAGTTCAATATTAGATTATTCATGACTACCTTATTATTTTGTGTAATTATTATTTCTTTTCTGCATTAAGCAATATGTAGGATAAAATTAGTTACTTTAGATGTGGGCTCTGTGGAAACATAAAAACTAGTTTCATAACATGATTTCTTTACTGTCGTTTCAACTTAAGAAACATCTCTCTTTTTTGGGGTTGGCTTTGGAGCACATTTTAATATGTGAAATTGATTGGTTCCACGGGCTTTGAACTTTTGACTTGTTTCCAACAACAATGAATTTGCTTGATTGGTTTACAATTAGACAAAATACTGAAGAGTTAGATCCTAGACAATATTTATTTTCTGCGACTTTCCAGTTGTCTTCTACTCCTACCTGTTTTACAAAGTATATTTTTTATGTCAAGAAAACTAGACTAGACTTAGACTTAGGCAAATAAATAATGTAAAGGTTGAATTCTTTTCTACTGGAGCAACCCCGTGGATGGATTATCAGTGAGATCATAGTCTAAGTTAACTTTTGGCAGTTAGTCACTGAATCTGGGTGGTTATTTGGTTGAAAACAATTCCCAACATTACCTTCTCCCATTTATTATTTTGTTTTGATGGGTGTTTTATGACCACACCAACATAGAATAAAAATCCCACAGACACTCTATCCTCTCTTGAGAAAAGACCCCTTGTATACTATGATTACAAATATTATGGAGGTGACTCCAAGGTTCCTACTGCGAACATGTGACTTGGTGATGGATATGAGCTCATTTGGCTTGATGTATGCTGGTAATCCAAGGGGACAAAAGGTCACAAATTTTTTTATATTTGTTTAGTCAAGAGGGCTAATAGACTATAGGTATCCTTGTGTACATTTATTTTCAAAACAATAAATGTTTTCCCTCATAGCACGAGTCAAGGTTTGGTTCACACTATGTCAACATACACTGATTTCATTTTGCACTTTTATACTGAGTCAGTACAACATCAAAATCAATTCTGATTACATTTATTGTAGCAATGGACACAATCAACTAAGCTTTCTTATAATCAAGAGAAACAAGCGACCAACTTAATGATTCCATTTATTGGGACTGTGGCTACTTAGCCTCACAACTAAATAGGAGTATGATTCTGAGACCAACGCTAATGATATGAATCCGCACAGTGTTCTAAGTAAAAAAAAGGCTTGAGTATGGAAGATTAATTTTTGGAGGTTGTACAATGGTTGCATTGTCATTCCTATGTATTTGCGAGTGTCCATTGGTTGTCAAGAACATCATAGAAGAATATTTTTGCAGAGAAGTTTTTTTTTCATTTTTTTCCCTCCATGTCTATTTTACAAATATGAAACAAAACTCTCTTTTTTTCCTCACCAATTTTATTTTACAAACATGAAAAACCTTTGTGCTTTGTTTTCCTTTCATTCTTCTACAAATGTATCAAAAGAACTAGGTTTTATATATCTATTTTTTGTTTTTAACATTTTATTTGTTTTGATTGCATTGCTTATTTAATTTCTTTCCACAGGAATTACAATGGTAGCTTGTTTTTAACCTTTTATTTGTTTCGATTGTTATGTTTATTTATTTTCTTTCCATAGGAATTACAATGCTAGGTAGTTCTAGCTACATAATTCGATCTAAATTCAAAATAGATCCAAGTTCTCCTCTATAGGAGCATGTTGATATGAAACAATAATATCCAGGTGGTGGGAGGTATGTTTGCTTTTTCTAAGGATTTGATGTTAGATATTTAAGTTCATCCAATGCCCACTTGTGTGGAATATTTGAACAAGACATCAAAGATCTTTCTCTAGAAAGAATGATGTATTTGTTTTATCAAAGCAAGTGAAGCATATATAGAAAGAGTAGGTAGATGAAGTAGTAGGCCATAAGGCAAATAATCACTTAGAAAAAAGAAGGGTAATGAAGTTTCTTATGACCCCATCTAATCCCAATGTCTTCGTAGAGAGCCACCCATTTGGCCACTTTTCAAAATGAAGAACCCACTACAAGTAAAATAGCAAAGGGACTTTTGGAAATTGCATTTGAAAATGAGACTTGAGACATTGTCGATCAACACAGAGCAAGATGTATCTATGAAAATGGGTTAGATTTCAATGTTGTTTGCTCGCCATATTGGCAAGTAATGCTGAAAAAAATTAACTAGGCTCCAAAAGGATACAAGGGCCTGGGTTATTGGAAGGTGTGTGGGACCTTATTTGAAAATGTGGTCAAGCTCATAGAAGATTCATTGAATCCCATGAGCGGTTCATGGGTCGAGAAAGGGATATCCATTGTTTTTAATTGGTAAAAAGATGCTAAAAATTACCTTTTCATCAATGTCATAGTAGTGTCCCCTAAATGTGCAACCTATTGTGAGGGGGAGGTAAAGGATTGCCAATTCATTGCTAATACTCTCATCATACACATTGAGGAATTCAGACATCGAAAAGATCCAAATACCGTCACCAAATACCACATGTACATTGCAAGGCATATTTATATCCTTTTAAAAAATTGGAGCTATTGAAGGTAAGTTAAGTGGTATAAAATTTTAAATTTTAGTTTCACTTTAGTTACTTGAAATTTATTATTTAAAATTGAGTGAGTTAAGTCACAATTTAATTGTTTTATGTAATTCTTCTTTAAATTTTATTTTTGAATAGTTTGTTAACACATGAGTGTTAGTCATACATGAAATAGAAACAAAGATTATTGTTCTTCTTGCATTTGTTAGTCTTGTTGCTTTTAACACATTTAAGTGGAATACACCAAGGAGTACCACATGATGAATACATAATTTAATGCATTGTCAAGGTGCACTCTTAGAATTGTCCATTTCTAGTTCTTGAGAACATATGGTGATATAAATGTATTTTGCTAGATGATTGTATTGTTCATGATTTTGTCCCATGTTATATGTATATACCAGTTGCATTTGTTTTTGATAAAGGTAAATACAGGTTTTGAATGGACCTCGAAACCATTTACAAAAAAGGACAAAAGATATACTATAAAGCCCTTACAAACATAGAATGCATGCTAAATAGAAAAAAGCAGGACCCTAACCCAACAGACCAAAACAAAGCAAGCTACAACAGAAAACCTAAAACAACCTACATCATAACAACCAGCAAAAAACCAGCAAGAACTACTTCTTTGCTTCAGTAGCCTTTTTAGCCTCTTCTTGCATTTCCTCAATTTTTTTGATAGAATCTTTGAAGCTTGTAAGATCTTTATGCATTTTAGCAATTTTCCTCTTTAGACTACTTCTGGTTCTAGTTCCTGGCCTCGAAGATTGACCTTTACCCCCAACATCTTCCTCTACTATGATAGTGGTTTTTTTACAGAAAACTACCCTCCAGATAGGCATATAGAGCTTTTAAATTCATCACAAAAAATTTGAGACCCTCATTGCTATGCTTCAGGATTTCTCTGATGAGCTGACCATTGTGATTAACTTTATCATTTATGTCCTTTAGCTTTTCATCCAAAATAGCAGAAATTCTGGAATTCAAGTCCTCATTTGTGTTGTTTTTATTTTCCTTTTTCAAAAACTCTTCAACACGATCATTGTCCATCTTTTCCAGTCTTTCTTTTAGAGCCTACATTGATTCTTCCAGGGCCTTTAGGTTGTGACCCATCTCTTTCATTTCTTAATAGAGCCATTTCTCCAAATTGGATATGTAACTTGCCCTGCTCCCAACCTCCTTCAAAACACAATCCTCGTCTTTCAAACCTACCGGCTCCTCCTTCTCCTTACATGTTCTCTATCTTTTCTCTTCTCTTTTCCCAGCCCTAGAGATTTTAGGCTACCTATTCACTTCCTCTTCCTCCTCCTCCTCCTCTTCCTCTTCCTCTTCTTCTTCATGTTTATTACTCTCAACCTTGTCAATCTCCTTAGAGGTAGAGCCCTTATCTTTTTTCTTTTGAACCTCTACCTCTTACACGGGGTCATCCTTAATGTTATCATCTAACATCTTGTTAATAGCCCCTGTCTCCTCCACTTTAGTTTTATTCTTCTTCCCATTAACCTTTTCGGGAATGGGTTCGGGGATTTTGTCCCTGGCATAGTCTGTGATAAGCATTATTAACTCTTCATGCAACACTGGGTAATTGGGCTTCTTCTTGTTCTCCATTATGCTATTATTCATAGAAATAAGCAGATAATAGGGGAAAGAGACTTTCTTTTGATACCTGAAGTGATTAACAAGAACAAAGTGAAAGTTGTACACCCTTGTGTACCGCCCATCAAAAGTAAAATACTCCATTAAAACTTTCAGAATCTTAGCCCAAATAAGTTTAATCCTATCCATTTCCACATAATCCCTAGAACCTTTAACCAACATTTCTCCTTCTTCAACATTTTTAGGAAAAATCTTAACAGCCTGAGTACCCATGCATTTATTATTTGTATAAAACTTCATACCTTCCAGAGGCATGCCCATTATCTCAGATATAAGATTCAATGTGAGAGGAAAGGACTTACCCATCAGATTAACCCTGTCATTAGCCCACCCAGCATCAAACTTCTCTATTATCTCTTTGTCAAAACCATGTAGTCTTTCCAGGTAAGGAGATATCTCTCCTCGCTTCAGCTTTCGCCAAACACTCTTCTTCTTTTTCCATTTTTCACAGTCTAACAGCTCCTCCCTCCTCAAACCACCTCCCATTTCTTCTGCAATTCCTAATTACTCTGGGTACCAGCAAACAAAATAACAATATTCTTCTGGCTTCATTATTAAAACAAACTTAAAATAACCCACAATCCATGTGCAATAATCCCTGTCATTATTTTTGCACACCTCAACTGACAAATCTCTCTCCTCAAAAACTTAATCGATCTCTTCATTTTTATTAATGACCCCTTCCTTGTGATTAAGTCTATCAAACTTGATTAGACTTAATATCTCTTTTTGAATATTTGCTTCCTCTTTCCATTTAACTATTACTTCATTATGGGCCCCCACATTAGCAAGCTCATCTGCAGGCTTATTGCCCTCATGGTAAACATGGGAAATATGAACTTCTTGGAAAGTTCCTAAAATAGTTTTAATCTTATCTATTATATGTGCTATGGTCCAAGAGGTTGTGTTCTTTCCTTTTATGCAACTTATAATGTTTAGAGAATCTCCCTCCAGCTACACTTTCATGGTTCCTAGCTCTTTTTCCAGCATCACCACTTGAAGGGTCGCCTTGGATTCAACAACATGATTAGTTTGGATTCCCAAAGGAGCAACAACAACTCCTAGACAATTACCAGCCCAATCTCTTATTAATCCTCCTACCCCTACCTTACCTGGATTGCCCTTGGCTAATCCATCAAAGTTTCCTTTGTGTCATCCAATCGGTGGATTAGTCCATATAATATTTTCTCTAGGAGTGGGAACTTTTATTCTCTGACCTAAAAAGTCCCAATTGAGAATCTCTTTGAATTCCTGAAAGTGGTTCAAGTATGTAGAATCATCCAAAAGAGTACTTCTAACATTTTCCATTAGGATTCTGCAAACTTGATTAGCAACATTCTCATAAGGTGTATGTTTGTCTCTGAACACTCTATTGTTTCTCTCCTTCCAGACTCTCCAAGTGAAATGAGGGAGAAACAAATTCCAAAGAGTTTTGATCTCTTTACTAGGAAAGGGGCAAATCCATTGCTTTATTAAGTCCTAAAGATTTCGAGGGTTTACCTAGTCCAATTGAATCTTTTTGAGTATGGAACCCCAAACATTTCTAGTATAGGGACAATGTATCATCATATGATTACAAGGTTCAGCTTTAGCACAACACAAAAAGCACCTATTAGGCATATTAAAGCCCCTTTTACAAATGTTGTACATAGTTAGAATCTTATTTTGGACAAGCAACCAATAAAACATATTAATCTTAGGGATGAGATTTTTATTCCAGACCTAAGAGCAGAAAGGTTGTTCTTCCTCAATAAAAAAGAGAGAAAAAATAGAAGAAACAGTAAATTTTCCATTAGCCTTTGGACCCCAAACAATCACATCCTGCTCATTTTCTCTTATAAACCAAGAATGGAGTTGCGTATTCACAATCTTGAGTTTTTCATCAAAAAGACCTAGATCAACCCATTCTTCATTGTCCCAATAATCAGACACCAATTCACCTATAGTCACTTTACAAACTTGAATAGCATTCATCCATTAAAGGTTCTCAGTTAGGGGACTATCTTTCAACCATTTTTCATCCCAAAATTTTATCTTCCTACCATCTCCTAGCTTCCATATGACCCCTTTTCTAGCCAAATTCTTAGCTTTACTGATACTATTCCAGATATAAGATCCCTAAATTTCCTCCCGAGTTCTTAAAGAGTCTTCTAAACAATTTAAGAGGTACTGACTTTTTATGATAGAATTCCATTCCTTATTTTCTTCAAAGATTCTCCAAATTTGTTTGCCCAACATGGCCTTTTAGTGTTTTTTATACTTCTTATTCCAAGTCCTCCAAATTTCTTAGGCTTACAAACCTTATCCCAAGAAATTAGGCTAAGCTTTTTCTTCTCTTCAAAACTTGACCAAAAGAAATATTTTTTGAGTTCTCTCAACCAAATCAACATAATTCTGAGGGATTTTAAAAAGACTAAGACCATACACAAGAATCTTTTGCAGAGTGGCCTTCAGTAATTGAAATTTTCCAACTTGGCTCAGAATAACCCCTTCCACCCAGCCAGTTTATGATGAAATATATTTATTATGTTATTCCAAAAGGAATAATCAGGTTTCAGACAAAGAGGTAAACCAAGATAGGAAGCAGGGAATGTCCCTATCTTGCATCCAAGTATAGAGGAAATTTTTCTTTGTCTTTCCTCAGGAGTATTACTAAAATACAAGAATCTTTTCTCCAAATTTATAAGTTTCCCTGAAGCACAAGTATAAGTAGTCAATGCCTTCTTCATGTTCCTAAATTCCTTGACACTTGCTTCCCCCATAATTATTGTGTCATCCACAAATTGTTCATGAGAACACTTCAATCTAGCTGATGAAGGTTGGAGGCCCATTATCTGTCCTTCAATCACCAACTTATTTACATATCTCCCGAGGCTCTCTTCCATAATAGAAAAAAGAATAGGAGAGATTGTGTCTCCTTGCCTCAAACCTCTAGAGGGTTGAAACAAGATAGAAGAGCCTCCATTAACAATGACAGAGGACGAGACCATAGTTACCAGTTGCATAATCAATCTGACCACCCCCTTATCGAAAGCAAAGGCCAAAAGAATCTTAGACAATAAAGACCAGTAAACTCTGTCATAGGCTTTCGACAGATCCAACTTCATCAAGAATCCTTGTTTTTTGGAAAATTCTAAAGAGTGAATATTCTCATGGACAACAATAATAGAGTCCAAAATCTATCTCCCAGGGACAAATCCATTATGTTGAGGAGATATTAAATCAGGCAGATAGTTCAGAATTCTAGAAGTGAGCACCTTAGACAAAATATTATACAAGGAGTTGCAAAGGCTTATTGTCCTGAAGCCATCAACCATATTAGTTCCCACTTTCTTAGGAATAAGAGCTATAAAGGTGGATTTGAGTTCCCTTAAGATAGTTTTTTTACCAAAAAAATCCTTGACAACATAACATACATCCTTACCAGTAATACTCCAGAATTTTTGAAAGAAGAACATCTGAAAACCATCCGGCCTTGGAGATTTCTCTCCTTCAAAAGAGAAAACAACCTTTTTATCTCCTGATCAGACATAATAGCCTTAAGAATATCATTAATAGTCTTATCCAAAATACAAGGAATGGATTCCAGCAACTTATTCTGGTCATCTAGATTAAGATTATTCTCCTTAGATAAAATAGAAGCAAAATAAACCAACATTTCTTCTCTGATCTCCTCCTCTTTAGTTGTATTCCCTCTAGCTGAAGATAAATATTGGATCCGGTTAGTAGCCTTATGCTGTAGGGTAGTTAAATGGAAGAATCTAGTTTTTTGTCTCCTGATTTAAGCCATAAAGATCTAGATCTTTGCCTCCAAAATGTCTCCTCTTTAAAAGTTATATTATGATAGTCCACAAGGATATGATTCTCCCGGAGTTTCAGGTCATCAGTCAGACCATCTCTTTGGATTTCATCCTAAATAGCTTTCACATCTATTTGAATTTTACTCTTGGATTGGAAAATGTCCCCAAAAACTTCCTTATTCCATTTTCTCACTTTTGATTTAACATTTTCTAGTTTCTTTACCACCTTGAACATAGAAATTCCATCCACTTTGAGGTTCCACCAGTCCCTAATTTTATTATCCAAATCAGGGTGTGCTAACCACATCTTCTCAAATCTGAAAGGCGCATTTCTTTTACCATTAAAAGGACTAGCAGAAAAGGAAATGGGGAAATGGTTCGAGCCAATTCTAGAAAGAGAAAATAGAGAATACGAGAATTGAGTAAAGTAGTCTGGAGAGATGAGCACCTTGTCTAGCTTGACTTGGATAAGGTCAACACTAGTTCTATAGTTGGACCAAGTATAGTTTCTACCTTCTAGCTCAACATCCAGAAACCCTTCGTTGTTAATAAATTTCATCAAATCAACCCTGCTTTCCACTAGAGAAGTATTCCCTCTAGTATTATCTTTCTCATTCAAAGGGGTATTAAAATCCCCCATTATCATCCATTAATTATCTAGATAAGAACCCCTGAAATCATGTAATTTCTTCCATAGATTTTGTCTCTCTGTCTTTGTGTTTGGGGCATAAACATTAATAAGGATCCAATAAAAATTATCCTTTAGATTACAAACTTTGACAACCAATTTTTTTTTATCATCCTGCAAAAGCTGACATATAAAGATACATTGATTCCAAAAATAGCCATTCCTCCCGAGGCACCTTCAGAGTTGCTTCCAAGACTACCCCCATTTTCAATTAATTTAATCTTGTCAACTTTTTATTTCTTGAATTAGTAAAATATCAGGCTTAGACTCCCTCACTAGATTCCTAACAATATATTGCTTATGAGGACCATTAAGTCCTTGTATATTTCATGAAATGATCTTCATTTAAGGATTGGAGAACAAACCTCTAAGATGGTCAACTATTTACCATCTGCTATATTATGTTTTTCCTCTTGATCCCTTAGAACTCTATCTATTTTTCCGCCCCTATCTTTTTTTGGAGTTCCTACATATGCTTTCTGTTGTCTTCTTGTTTGGACTCCTCCCTGGTTCTGAGACTCAATTTTCTTTACCGTCCTAATAATAGAACTTCCCTTAGAGACACTATCACTTTTCTTCCCTTAATTGTTATGAGCTTTTAAAATTGCATTTCCCTTGGGAGAATAATTACCTTTCTTTCCTAAGTTATTTCTTTTCTTTTTATCCCCTAACTCAATCCAAGGATTTTTTTTCTCATCAAGATCAATACCTTCCACTCTCTCTTGACTTTCCCAAGATATTTTCTCTATTGGAGTTGAGGGTATTTCCTTTCTGTTCCCTTTCAACGAATCACTTTGATTCTGTGGATCCAAGATATTACATCCCTGACCATCCTCTATTTTCAGATGAGGCTCAATAGATTCCTGCTCTTTCAAGGAATCTTCCACCCTTGATTCCATTAAATTTTCTTCTCTTTGAAGAGATCCCACACTCTCTTCTGATTTGTCCATATTAGGACTATTCATCTAATAAATACTTTCTTTTGATAATATATTTTCTTTCTCTTGATCTTTTTCTTTTTGATTTTCACTAGCTAACACATCTTGCTTAATCCAGTTTGTCTCAACGGACCTTGGTTCCTTGAAGTTTTCATTTGGCTTTTGAACACATTCCTCTTCATAGACCTTTTGAATAGGAAGAACTTCCTCTATTCCCTCTAGATTAGGGTTTTTTTTTTCTTTCCACTCCTTCTTCCGACCTTTGTTATTTTCTTGCATCTTCTTTTTATCCTTTTGGGGTTTTAGGGGGCCTTTTTTTCGCCCAATGTCTTGTCTTCTTGCATGTAAAACAAGAAAAGGGATGGTATTCAAATTCAACTTCTTGTATCCATTTTCCCAGATTCGACTTTATTTGTGTTGAGGATATTGAGAAGATTGTATTGAGAGAGAGTACTTTTGGGTTGATGCATATGGATTTTCCCATATGTTTCCATTAATGCCAAAGGGGGATATTGTTGGATGATATCAGTTTTGGGCACTAATCATGCTGTTGATATTCATATTTTTTCACTGATGTCAACATATTTTTTGGTGGAGAAGATAGACTGGTTACTTGACTAGAAGAAGTGTACGAACACTGTACGAATGATTCTAATCAATCAAAGTTGGATATATGCAAAAGGATTTGTGTTGACCTTACTCCTAAGGTCGCTTAGCTTCATAATGCAGATTATGGATATTACAATTTTTTTGGTGAAAGTAGTTTTCTGGACTGTAACTACGATAATGGACAAAGCAAATCTCTGAGTTTTGGGCATATATTTCTGGCAAAGATATTTCAAATGATGCAAGATTAATGGTGGATATCCGACATATGTTGGAGTAATGGGTTGAGTTAGATTTTTGTTTGGTTACTAGTGACATCAGTTGTGGCGTGTATTCTAGAGAAGACCTATTTGGTGGTCAACTTCAGACATGTAGCGTGTATTATGAATTGTGAGCATGGATTGAGGATCTTGGAGTATAACTGATGGATTGTATTTGATGTTTACTTGTTATAGGTACCATGTGTATCTTAGAAAGGGGTTAAACAATTATTTGTATATTGGGAAAGCCTAATTGGATGAACTAATTAATTATTTGTGTATTAGGAAAGGTTAATTGGCCAACCTAATGATTTATTGTAAGAAGGTATATATGAGTGATATTTCCTTTTGGAAAGGTGTGGTTGAGATTGGAAAAGAGAAAAGAATTGCGGAAGTTGCAAGACTTGTTTGAATGCTGGATGTAGAGCAGAGTTATGAGAACAATACTTCATCGGAACTGACCAAGCAAAGACAGTTTCTATTAGATAGTTCATTGGATTGTGTATTTGCTTTATACACTTGTTCAAATTTTAAATCCTTGAGGGTGGTTTTAAACTTCTTTGGGAAGTGTTCCTAGGCAGTGAGCCTACTATTTCTTTTGACTCCTAACAAGGTCTGTCTCCTTACAGGGACTGTGTACTGTAATATTGTAATAAGCTCCTAACAGGGCTAAATCTTTTAACAAGGATACTATACTCTCGGTACATTATTTTGTGGGTGTTAATTCCCACTGGGGTTTTACCTTTTACAGGGTTTCCTCGACAACAAATATTGTGTTTTGGTGTTGGCATTTACTGTGTTTAAAACATGGAGTACAAAAGTGAAGATCTTGGAAGATTCCTTTCAAGATATTCTAAAATTGGTGAGCAAGCACTAATCCTATTATTTTGTATGCACCTTTTTTATTGTTTTCAAAGGGGGAGAAGAGAATAAAAAATGAATGGGAAAAGAGATAAGAAGGAAGTAATAAGGAAGGAGAGAAAATAGAGGAGACAATTTTGTTTTGTTGGAACACTTAGTAATTTTTTTTGTTAAGTGTTGCCATCAATGCCAAAGGGAGAGATTGTTGGCAAGTGATCAATTTTGTGTAAAGTGATTCACTTTTTGGTTTTTATTTATGGCAACACATCTAGTTTACAGATTGATTCCTATAAAGTTAAGTTTTGCTAACTTAGAAATTGACTAAGTACAGAAGCAGAGATACAAAATTGTTTTGCGTATCGAAGATCAAGATTGATGAGTTATGACATGTGAGCTTAGAGGAAGAGAGTATGGGGTATGTGTGACCTCCACCTAAGATCAATTTTATTTTGGTAATTTCTACATCAAGTTAGAGAGAATTGAAGACAGACAGACATCAACAGAATAGTGATACAGAGCAGTTGGACAGTAGCGATGATTAAGGGAGTATGACATGGACTCTTGGCAATCAGAGTTGGATTATGGTTGATGATAACCTATACTTTGAATATGTAAGAGTGTCGACTATGCATTTGATATTTACTTTATTAAATGTATTTTGTATTGAAAGCCGACTATGTAATATTTGCATTGAGAGCCGACTTGGTGAAAGAGAAAGATATATATGTAAGATCCTTTTGTGGAAGTAGAATATATATGGATTGATGATATGTTATGAGATAGATGTGAATGACAGAGTAGAGGATGACAAAGATCATTGATGAGCTATAAACATGAACTATCTAAGCATTAGAGATGCTTGTTATTGTTATTTACTGAGAACATTTTGTAACATAATTTTATTGTAGAGCTGTATGCTCAGTTGGCCCCTAACAGGGTGTTGTATGCCTTCAACAAGGTTGTAATTCCTTTAACAAAGAAATGTACTATGTAATATTCAGCTCCTAACAGGGCTAGGTCTCCTATTAAATAGTTCACTGGATTGTGTATTTGCTAGTATATATGAGTTATCTTTCCTTTTGAAAAGGTGAGGTTGAGAATGGAAAAGAGAAAAGAATTGTGGAAGGTGCAAGGCTTGTTTGACTACTGGATGTAGAGCAGAGTTATGAGAACAATACTTCATTAAAACTGACCAAGCAAAGACACTTGCTATTAGACAGTTCACTAGATTGTGTATTTGCTTTATACACTTGTTCAGATTGTAAATCCTTAAGGGTGGTTTTAACCTTCTTTGGGCAGTGTGCCTAGGCAGTGAGCCTACTATTTCTTTTGAATCCTAACAGGGTCTATCTCCTTATAGGGACTGTGTACTGTAATGTTGTAATAAGCTCCTAACAGGGATAAATCTTTTAACATAGATACTATACTCTCAGTACATCATTTTGTGGGTGTTAATTCCCACCGGGGTTTTACCTTTAACAGGGTTTCCTCAACAACAAATATTGTGTTTTGGTATTGGCATTTACTGTGTTATTATTTGCACTACAGTTTTGATTTCTAAAGTTTAAAGTTTAATAATCTATACTACAACTGACTCACCCCCCCTCAGTTGTCTCGTGGACTGTTATTCCTAGCAATTGGTATCAAAGCTACATTAATTTCTATACTTGATGTATGGATCCACACTTCTATGAGTCATTGTATTCAAGATTGCTCAAGAATGAGGTCTCAAATGGCGACTCATAGCTCTCTCTTCATGGAGTGCAAGGGTTTGTGATGAAGGCCCTTAGTTTAGAGCTAGTTTATGCCCATGCAAGTACACCATGAAATGAGAGATTCAAAGAGGAAGAACAAGAATGTTAGTCTCCATGATCATCAAATATGCATTGCAAATGAAAATGGAAACTATTCTATATGATAACGAAGCATGAAAGGAAATATGCAAACTAATCTATGAAGGAAATATGCAAGATTAATATATTGAAAGGAAATATGAATCTAAATTAACATGAATCTACTCTAAATGGATTGCCATGGATGCAATAGAGAAGAAGACAAGACTAAGAGAAGTTGCATGGTTCAAGCTCAAATGCTCAAACTCTCCTCCAAAATTGCTCTCTAAACTTGCAACATAACAATAACATGAAAACTTGATATCAAATGAGAAGGAGAGGGATCCTTATAAAGGAAAGTGTGGAGAGGAATGCATCCTCAAGAACAATGTGGGATAAATCCCTAAAAGACAAGTGAGAGGAAAAATCCCACCACTTAGGAATATGTGTGGAGAAAAAAGAGTTTTATTTATTTTTTATTTGATTTATTTCCTTTTTTTCATCAAAAAGAGAGCTTTAAGTGGGGATTTTATTTATTTAATTAGAAGAGGGATTTTTTATTTTAATTAAATAAGATTATTTAATTAAAAAAAGAGATTTTAATTAAATAAGATAAGATTATTTAATTGAAAGAGAGATTTTCTTTTAATTAAATAAGATTATTTTATTTAATAAAAAGGGATTTTCTTTTAATTAAATAAGATCATTTTATTCAATTAAAATGAGTGTTTTCTTTTAATTAAATAAAATTATTGATGAAATGATCAAACCTTAAGAAATATTGAAATAATTGAATTAATTACGATTTGATCAAGGAAATTGATTTGAATTGAAAATGTTGCAAGGCATTGATTCAGGAATTTGATAAATTGATATTGTCATTTGATAAATTGAAGAATGGGGGCCCATAGTCTAGGCGACCATTTTAGGGTGCATACAGGATCTACTCCTCAGGGGGAGTGATCGCAGGAGAATACCATGGAGCACATATTGGGTGATCTTGCACCTGGCTGATTGGACACAAAGATTTGAAAAAGCTACACCTTATAGAAGACTACAAATGAGTTATGACACCCTTTGCCATTGTTGCCAAAGGGGGAAGGAATCTATGTGAAAATCCCTATTGTTTTGGGAGATTTGTGTTGAGGATATTGAGAAGATTGTATTGAGAGAGAGTACTTTTGGGTTGATGTATGTGGATTTTCCCATATATTGCCATCAATGCCAAAGGGGGAGATTTTTGGATGATATCAGTTTTGGGCACTAATCATGCTATTGATATTCATATTTTGTCACTGATGTCAACATATTTTTTTGTGGAGAAGACAAACTGGTTACTTGACTGGAAGAAGTGTACAGACACTGTACAAATGATTCAGATTGATCGAAGTTGGATATATGCAGAAGGATGTGTTTTGAACTTACTCCTAAGGTTGCTTGGCTTCATAATGCAGATTGTGGATATTATAGTTGTTTTGGTGAAACTGGTTTTCAAGACTGTAACTGTGATAATGGACAGAGCAAGTCTCTAAGTTTTAGGCATATCTTTCTTACAATAGAATATGGATTGTGGTATGAAAAATCAGAAGATTTTATTTTACAGGCTTATACTGATGTTGTTTGGGTAGGAAATGTAGATGACAGAAAAAGTACAAGTGGTGGTGCATTTTTCCTTGGGGAAAGGTTAGTTTCTTGGTTGAGTAAGAACCAGAACTGTATTGCTCAATCTACTGCCAAGTCAGAGTATGTTGCTGCTATAATAAATTATACACAAGTTGTTTGGATAAAACAAATGTTGAAGGACATTGGGATGGTTTTTGAAGAATCAGTGGTTATCCAATGTGATAACACCAGCACAATAAACATGTCAAAGAATCCTGTAATGCATTCAAAGATAAAGCATATTTCTATTAAGTATCATTTCTTGAGGGAGAAGGTAGCAAAGAAGGAAATTAAAATGGAATACATTAGCACAAAGGAACAAATAGCAGATATATTTACTAAACCTTTTCCAAAAGATGCTTTTGAATATCTCAGAAGAAAGCTTGGGGTGATGGCCCCACCCAGTGGTAATTAATTGATGCAGACATGCATCCGTCCAGTGGTTCTCAGAGCTATATTACTTTCTGGACTTGATGTATGGATCTACTCCTCAGGGGGAGTGATAGCAAGAGAATACCATTGAGCACATATTGGGTGATCTTGCACCTGGCTGATTGGACATGAAGATTTGAAAAAGCTACACCTTACAAAAGAGTACATATGAGTTATGGTACCCTTTTCCATTGCTGCCAAAGGGGGAAGGAATCTATGTGAAAATCCCTATTGTTTTGGGAGATTTATGTTGAGGATATTGAGAAGATTGTATTGAGAGAGAGTACTTTTGGGTTGATGCATATAGATTTTCCCATATGTTTTCACCAATTCCAAAGGGAGAGATTGTTGGATGATATCAGTTTTGGGCACTAATCATGCTGTTGATATTCATATTTTGTCACTGATGTCAACATATTTTTCTATGGAGAAGATAGACTGGTTACTTGAATGGAAGAATTGTACGGACACTGTATGAATGATTCAGATCTATCAAAGTTGGATATATGCAGAAGGATGTGTGTTGACCTTACTCCTAAGGTCACTTGGCTTCATAATACAAATTTTGGATATTACAGTTGTTTTGGTGAAACTGGTTTTCTGGACTATAACTGCGATAATGGATAGAGCAGGTCTCTGAGTTTTGGGCATATCTTTCTGGCGAAGATATTTCAGATGATGCAAGCTTACTGGTGGAAATCCAACATATGTTGGAGTAATGTGTTGAGTTTGATTATTGTTTGGTTACTGGTGATGTCAACTGTGGCATGTATTCTGGAGAAGACCTATTTGGTGGCCGACTTCAGACATGTAGCGTGTATTATGAATTGTGAGCATATATTGCAGATCTTGGAGTATAACTGATGGATTGTATTTGATGTTTACTTGTTATAGGTACCGTGTGTATCTTAGCAAGGGGTTAAACAATTATTTGTCTATTGGGAAAGCCTAATTGGCCGACCTAAGTAATTATTTGTGTATTAGGAAAGCTTAGTTAGCCGACCTAATGATTTATTGTAAGAAGGTATATATGAGTGATCTTTCCTTTTGGAAAGGTGAGGTTGAGATTGGAAAAAAGAAAAGAATTATGGAAGTTGCAAGGCTTGTTTGACTGTTGGATGTAGAGCAGAGTTATGAGAATAATACTTCATCGAAACTGACCAAGCAAAGACAGTTTCTATTAGACAGTTCACTGGATTGTGTATTTGCTTTATACACTTGTTCAGATTGTAAATCCTTGAGGGTGGTTTTAACCTTCTTTGGGCAGTGTGCCTGGGCAGTGAGCCTACTATTTCTTTTGACTCCTAACAGGATCTGTCTCCTTATAGGGACTATGTACTGTAATGTTGTAATAAGCTCCTAACAGGGCTAAATCTTTTAACAGGGATACTATACTCTCAGTACATCATTTTGTGGGTGTTAATTCCCATCAGGGTTTAACCTCTAACAGGGTTTCCTCGACAACAAATATTGTGTTTTGGTGTTGGCATTTACTGTATTATCATTTGCACTGCATTTTTGATTTGTAAATTTTAAATTTTAATAATCTATACTACAACTGATTCACCCCCCCTCTCAATTGTCTTGTGGACTGTTATTCCTAACACCTTGAACTTTTCATTTGGCTTCTGAACACATTCCTCTTCATAGACCTTTTGAACAAGAAGAACTTCCTCTATTCCCTCTAGATTAGGGCAATTTTTTTCTTTCCACTCCTTCTGACCTTTGTTATTTTCTTGCATCTTCTTTTTATCCTTTTGGGATTTTAGGGGGCATTGTTTCACCCAATGTTCTGTCTTCTTGCATGTAAAACAAGCGAATGGATTGGATTCAAATTCAACTTCTTGTATCCATTTTCCCATCTTCAAATTTACGGTAATGACCTGTGGAAGATCAACAGATTATTGAATATTCACACAAATCCTAGCATACACTTGTCTTGTTCTTGCAACCGTCATTAGATAAATTGAAAAAATCTCACCAAAAGCGCCATCAAGACCAACAAAGATGTCCTCATGCCAATAATCTAGTGGAAATCCAGGAGGCCGAACCCACTTGGGGTGGAAACAAATAAATTTTTGTTATAATCTAGTTTTGTTGACCATTTTTGCAATGATAGGGAGGATTTACCCATCATCCAAGGACCACCACACAACACATTAGACAAATCTTCCCTGTTAGAGAACTCAAATGAAAAGAAGCCTTTTGGCATGGCCGCAATATCCACCTAACCTATTAGCCTCCACTTCTTATCCACAAAGGATCTAACTAGATCAATATTCGGCCTTGGTCCCTTAAACTTTCCAACCAGAGTTGAAGCCATAATAAACACAGTATGGTCAACAATTGGGTCTGGAATGAAAATTCCAAAAGATCCCTTTTCTGGGTTAGAAATGATATTCACCTCAGGGAAAGAAGATTTCCCAAAAGGTTTTATACCAAATAATCCTGACCATCTCCCATTACCTGGGAAGGAAGAGAAACCACTTCATTTACCTCCTTGAGGAATCTTTGGTTTATTCTTTGCTCCATCATCAGTCTTAGGACTTTTGACCTTTTCCACCTCTGACTCCTTGGAGGAGCTGTCATCCTTACTGAATACTACCAGAGATGACCCACCAGCCTTTTCCTCATCCCTTTTCACTGATCCCACAACAATTTCTGCTTCCCCTATCACAGATCCTGCAACAAATCCTCCATCTCCCAGTTTCCCGCCCGTGCTCAAATTCAAAATATCTCCTCCCGCCACCTCCCTCTGGCTCCCTCTCCATCTCGAATCACATAAGATACAAATAAAATATTACCCATTGCATTTGTTATTATTTTTGCATTAGGAAATTAAGTGGAATACTTCTACTTTGTTCAAAGCTCTATTTCATCTTCAATTTCTTTTGATATTTCATTCATTTTTCAAAACCACTTGATAGGTAAAGAAACAAAAATGGATAGTTCTGAGACTACACATATGATGATATTGTGAGACTACACATATATTGATATTAAAAAATTTTAAATACCTTCTAGATTCGATTGTGTAGATATTTTTTGCATCAACATTTCTGATCACACTCTATGATCCTTCATTAGGATGAAAGAGAGCAAAATGATTGAAAGAAAAGTCCATCATTTTTCTCTCTTTCATCCCGATGATGGATCACAGAGTGTGATCTGAAATGTTGATGCAAAAAATATGTACACAATCGAATGCAATGAACTATCTAATAAAAAAATCTAATGTACACAAATGTGCGAGAATCCACATATGCTGATAAAAAAATGAGCTATCTCATGATTGTTTATTGTTCATGTTTGTAAACGATCAATATTTCTGATGGTACTCCTTGGTGTATTCCATTTAAAAATAAACAAGTTTTAGTTTTTCTATCATGTTTATTTTGTATATGCAGGATTGACCATCTAACAATATAGACTGTAATGGGAAGAATGAGCGGGATATGAGACGGTTGCTCACCGAATGTGGGGCATAAGGGCGTAAAACATGGATTTCCCTGCATTTTCTTATTTAACAGTGTGTTTTCACACCACCTTTCAGTTCATGGATATTGTTCTTCCCCATCTTCTATATGATGTTATAGATGTTTCATTGTATTTTTTGTATAGATTTGTAATAAAAACATAAATGAAACTTTTTTTGTTTTGTACTAATAGAAAATAGTCATGTTGTTATATGAATGTTTCTATTCTGTCTTCAATACTAATTTTGGTTGCTTCAATAGTATGAATGAACAAAAAATTGTTTGATACAGTGGTGATGGCTATGATAAATGTCCCTATGTGTGACTGTGGTGATGGAGTGCACTGCGTGTTGAAGATGTCACACACATACACTAATCCGAAGCGTAAATTTTGGACTTGCATAAATAAGAAAAAGGTTGTTAATAACACTACATTTAATGTTTACAAAGAATAAATATTAATCATTATAGTAATACTAACTTAGATTTATATTTTAGGATGACGGTGGATGTGACTACTTTCGGTGGGCTGACGATGCCCCATCTCTGTCTACATCATCTGCACCATCTACACATATACATGTTGTGGATAATGAGTGCAAGTCTTGCAAGGTGCTTGAGATAGCTATTGCCACCCAGAGTGAGTCAATGGAAAAAGTGGAGGCTACCTATAAAGTTGTTGTCATGTTTATATGATGTTTTCTTTGTGCAACAATCACACAACTTTGTTGGGTCATTATGCATAAATAGTTATATATATATACTGTGATGTGGACTATAAGACTTGTTTATATTTTGATGTGATATCGAGCAATGCAATGATTATTTTTTTGTTTATGATAATCTATAAAATTATAAAAAGTTGAGTTTACTATTCAAAATATAGTTTAGTTTACTAATCAAAATATAAGTGAAAGAAACTTGAATTTCAAAAAATTAATCTTGTTTATGATTTACTATATAAAAATATAAATTAATAAAATATAATCTAAATAAAAAAATGGATGAAATAAATAAAACATTAAATTAAACATTATTCAATAATTAAAAAAAACTTATTTTTTTTGTCAAATTCTAATTCCAATTCGAAATGTAGAACCAAACATAGAAATGGATAATCTAATTCCAATTCCAATTTAAAATTGTAGAACCAAACACAAAAATAAGAATTTCTCAGTTCCAATTCTAATTTCAAAATTGACAACCAAATGTAGAAGATGGATTGTCTCAGTCATCTTCCGGGTCAACCAAATGGTCCAAACTATCTTTCGAATACACAAAATTGGAATTTCAAAACCTTATTTTGAGATAATCAGGTTTTGAGTCAAATTCTAATTCCTCAACCAAACGGGGCCTTAGGCAACTCAAATTTACAACATGGGCATGCATGGGCTTGTTGGCATTCATGCGTTGGCAAATAGTTTCTTTTCGTCTCTTTGGTGATACAACCTTTGCTTTATGGCTTCTACCTTATTTTCCACCTTATTAGTTGAATTTGGGGTCCATGAAACTACAGGACTATGTTGGGTCAAGCAAATAAATATGCTTTGCAGATGGATTATAAATTTTCAAAGAGAGACAGAGAGTTGGACTATAAATGACCAAATTGTATGGGAAGATATATCGGGCCTACTATCAGAGTAGGGTATCTATTAATTCTGAGATCCGTTTGTACTTCATTTCTTCCTTCCAACTCCTCAAAGGTGGTCACCAGAAAGTAGTCTTCTATGTTTTGATGGCGATCTTCATAAAGAAGGGAATTATAAATTATTATTTCAGAGACATTTTTTTGTGGTAGAATGAGACTATAGTAGTTGGTCGGACAAGAGGATTTTCCAAAGAAGAGATGCAATTAGTTTGTCTTTGAATCTCAAATTGTCCTCTATATAAAAGATATTAGTCAACTTAAACTAAAATATCAATATAGAAAGGCAAGAAAAATAGACGTGGGTGTTTAAATATCTGGAACTGGAATATGGCCTTGATAAAGCAGGCAATTTGTGTTGGTTTGACCAATTGATCAGTTTGTAGTACAACATAATGGCACGAGCTAAGCTCCACATAAAACACACCCAGAAAAAAAAAGGCCAAATTTTTTTTTTAGCAAATTTTTTTTTTATGGTTTTCAACCACAAAATATGCAGATCATGAAGAACATATTAGATGCTGAAAATTCCAGAAACATTTTGCGAAAATCTGTTAGGTTTTTTAGTTTTTGAAATTGGTTTTTGAAATTTGGTCAATAATACATTTTGTAGGGAGCTTAGTCGCATCCCAGCATAACTTGGAGCGCATCCCAACATAACTTAAAGCACTGTGAGATTTTGAGCCACCTTTGTCATGCAAGAGGTATAACTATCCCACACAATATACGTACTAGCGCTTGCATCGAAATAGAAGCAAGGGTAAAGCCGATAGGAAAATTTAAATGTATAATATTCTTATATAAATATATAATAGTAATTTATATTATTAAATATTATAGATACTATATGATAATTAAATAATAAATACACAATATATTTAATTTAGAAATATGATGGCACCTCTATATTTGTATGTTGGTTACCCTATTTGCTTCAAGAACTCCCAGTCTAAGATTCTGGTCATCACTGACAAAGTGGTAGATCTTAATCTTCCTCATTCCTAAAACTCTTAGCAAAATAAAAACACGATTGCATTATTTACAACTTTTCAAATTGCTATTACAATTCTTCTTCATCTCCTTACAATTAAAAATTTATACTTTACTCATACTAAATTTCTATATTGGAAATGAAAATAGGGTTATAGATAAATAAAGATAATTAGTTTTAATTTGAGCTATTAGATTTGCAAGTTTCTCGATTTGATTGTGTGAACAATTTTTTTCATCAAAATTTAAATAAAAAGCTTGTTCACACAAACAAATCCAAAAACTTACTACACTTTTAATTTTTTAAATCTATGAAGAAAACAAAAATCTTACATTTTTATTATAATTATAATTGAAATTGGTATTATCTTTTTATAAAGAATGACATAACTAACAATGATCTTAGTAAAAAATGAAGCTTTTCAGAATACCGGAGGAAGAAAATACCAGCACAAAGAGGAAACAGTATTAAAGAAACGAATAAATATATTGTATTATATTTATTTATAATAATCTATATAAAAATATAACAAAGATGGATAACGAGTCCACAAGGGTCAACATTTTGGGATTTGAACACCTCTATTATAGAAGAAAATTTCTAAATTTAACTACTCAATAATAAATAAATAAAACCCTATATCAAGATTTTTTTAAATGGCTTTACATTAAGAAAAGGCGTAATGCTTTCCACAAAACTGCAATGCACATCTCAGATCTGGAGACAATCACATGGTTTAAAAGGTGGACATCTATACCTACAGATAAATTTGCACGGTAATTTGGCAAATTTGGGAAAAATTAGTTGCACGGTAATACCTAGTGATAAATTTGCACGCCATATGTAGCACAAATGTTCAGATCTCGCAGTAATTCGTAATGCTTCCATTTTATCATGAAATTTAAGTGTTTTTCGTGCTTTGCATTCTAAATTTTAACCTAGAACTCCAATTTTTAGTAACATGGAACGATAGCTTACCACAATTAACAGTAACACAGCGCAGATTTTAATTAGCAGGAAGCTCAAATTATATCACAAAAATATTGTATAATAATCTAAAAAAATATTAATAAAAAATAGAATTATAAATAAATATTTTCAAAATAAATTCGTTATAAAGTGCCCTTGGAATCTGTTGTGATGGGGAAGGACTCCGAATATAAAACAATGTGCTATCTGTTCATTAAATAGAACATTCCTTAAGGCCCCGTTTGGTTGGGGAATTGGAATTTGACTCAAAACCTGATTATCTCAAAATCAGGTTTTGAAATTCTGGTTTTGCATCTTCAGGGTATAATTTGGACCGTTTGGTTGACCTAGAAGATGGATTAGTCAATCCATCTTCTGCGTTTGGTTGCCAATTTTGAAATCAGAATTGGAACTGACAAATTCCAACTTCCACGTTTGGTTCAACAATTTCGAATCGGCATCAGCATGAGAATGAGAATTTATTGGTGACATGGAAACACTTCTCTATCTGAATCTTTCTTATAACCACCAGTCTGGTCTTGTTCCCACTTGGGATGTGTTCAGAAATCGGTCAACCAACTCTTTGATTGGGAATTCTGATCTGTGCAGCATTTTAGAATGCCCGAAATCACCAGCTCAATCTTCAAGCACTCTCTCCAACCGATCCATGTTCCTTATTATCGTGGGATCGTTTGCTCTCGAAGCTCTTGTTCTAATGACCATGGTCTACTCGTATGTTCACAGGAGGAAAAAGAGCAAGTTGAAGGAGTATCCACGACAGAGGGACTTGCTCGTAG
>MU226815.1:1284656-1307811 GCA_018584345.1 Thuja plicata
ATTTACATACTCCTCTTTTTTAAAATGGACCAGCTTTGCATATTTATTCTTGATTTCTATGCTCGTGTTTTTCCCTTTTATAGAGTGCTCGTGATGGAACCATTGCTATTCCTCTCAAATGTGACACACTTTTGTTTTACAGTATGATTTTATTTGTTTTGGAGCTTTTATTGACCTAGATATTTGTGCCTCACACATTTATTATTGATTTTTCAATTATGTGAAAGACATAATACCAACCTTTGCGCTATCCTTTGAAAAATCCAAAAGCCAAATATTAGATTAATTTGGCGAGTTATAGTTTGCAAGGATTGCAGTCAAGTACATTATTTTAGTATTTTGTAGTTAGATAGATAGATAAAAATTTAACGTCTATGAGGCTAAAAATAGTTTATGGAACAACTAGACAACTTAAGTCAACTTCAATAACTCAGTTCTTTTCTTGTGCAAGTTGATGATGAGCACGCCTAATTTCTCAATGTACTCCTCTCTAAATAGGTTATGCCAAGAGCTATCAGATATAGTATCCACAAATTTTTCCTTGTTGTCCTTGTATGTTTCACATTCTAAAATAAAGTGATGTTCGGTTTCCACTTTCCTAGAATTGAAAAACATGCAAACTCTCTCTTCTCAAGCCTCCTTTCACCTCTTCCAATGCCCGGTCTCATAGCGGAGTTGATGAGAGTTGGTTCTGAGCTGAGCAATAAGCATTTTAGCTCTCTAAGAAATGTTGGCCCCTATGTACACTTTTTTGAGTTGATCACATGTAGGGTTGAACTCATTGATATAATATATTTTCTTCCTTCCAAGCCCATTTCCCCAATTTCTCTTGCAAAATTTCTCCATAATGAAGACCTTTATTTCTTTGTTATTTGTGGGGCACATATTGAATTGTATATTTCATTTACTCATCCACTTGATGTTTTTTTGCATCCACGTCTTTTTTTGTTTGCATAATATATCGTTAAAGACAACGTTAGGCCATCTATCTCCTTTCATTTTTTTGATTATTTTTAGATAGCTTATGAGGCGATCTATAACAAGTGCCTTTATAAGGGCAACCCCCATTTCACTTAGCATTCAATATCATATGGGACGGTGGTTTTGATTTTATATTTGTTGTGATCGAACACTTTTGGATTCTCTCTATTTGCTTCTATTGTGCGATTGAAGTGTTGCTGGCCTATAATTCACGCCCATAAAGAACAATTGGCAAAATAAGAAGACCACACAAGGTTGGAATATTTTTCCAATCTCAAACCTTCACTTCATGACATGTATTTTGAAGAACATAAAATGCCTTCCATCCCCCTAATGTCCTGTTATTTCTACAACCTTTCTACCATAGATTTTTGTTGAGGTCAATGTCGAGATATTTATACTTCGCAAATTCCTCAAGAACGCTGTCACCAAAATAAAACTCATGTTGATGTTTTTTATTATTAGAAAAACCATGACTTTAGTCTTGCTGATATTGACCTACATCCCCACCATACTGCAAGAGCGCTCAAGATAAAATAAATGTTCTTGCAAACCACAGGCAGATTTGGCAATCAAAATGAGATTGTCTGCATAGAGGATAAACCTTATTACAAATTCACCCAACTGAATACCCTCACCATTTTGCATGTTTAACCACTCTTCAAGTTTATCGATATATAATCCAAACAAAGTAGGAGATAGAGGGCCATGTTTGACCTCAACTAAAATATTGTGAAATGCCAATTGAAGTTCTAATTTTGACTTTCACCTCTTCATACATCCTATGAACAACAACTCTGAGATGCGTAGCACTCCCAAATTCTTCCATCCTGAGCCAAAGCTTTTTCCTAGGGACGGTGTCAAAATCCTTTTTAAAGTCAACAAAACAATAAAAGACCTCCTCCTTTTTCTCCCACCATTTTTCAATAATGTGCCTCAGAGTGATATAGTGATCAACCGTCAAGTGTTTTGGCCTAAAACCAACTTGCCCTTTTGCACGTTTATGATTTTCTTCCACCCATTTGCTGATCCTATTTTATATAATGCTGCCAAATTTTTTTGCAAAGAGAGGATTGATCACTATTGTCCTCTAGTTGGAGGGATTATTGACATCACCACTCTTAAAAGTGGTATTGCAAGGTTGATTTCCCAATCTTTAGGAAACCCCTTTTGGTTGATATTATTGAAGAATTTCGTAATGTGTGGTGCAAGGGTTTTCATACCCTACTTGAGATACTCTGCTTGAAGCTCACCTAGGTCTTTTGCTTTCCCAACACCCAACTTCTTAATACCCATCTCTAAATCTTGCATAGTGAAATGATTTGTTTTATTGTTGACCAAGGGTGGCTGGTCCACCCCACCTTCTTGTTCATAGAGTTTCCTAGCATACTCAAACCAATGGGTGGTTCTAATATTATTTTTAGTTTACTTCTTTCTTGGCTTGAGTTCTTTCCAAAAAAGTTTGGGGTTTTTTTTACCTAGAGAAATTAACTCCTCTCTCCTTGTGAACATAAAATTGGTTTTTTTCTTCTTTAGGATTTTCTTGTAAGATTTAATGTCAAGGTTTGTTCTATTTGACTCCCTTAGATTTCTTCTAGCCATCTTGCATTCCTTATCAAACCACGCATTAGCTGGAAAAAAAAATTGTTTTAGATTTTCTACTTTTTGTTCTCTTGCACTTTGAGAGAGCCTCATGGACCAGACTTGATAATGCATGGCTATTAACAACATGTCTATGCATATGCTTCCCCTATAAAGTACCTCAAGTGTAGCCCTACAGATTTTACCATTTTCTAAAGTCAAAAGGATTTTGAAGGAGGTTGTTGAGGGCATTTGTTTTTTGCCCCAAGATACCTATCCTCTGCCCACAATAGATTTATGTATAGTGGTCTATGATATTATTTGAGATCCCATATATGGTCCCCAATTATAACTTCCTCAATTCTCTCATATAAATTCTGTGAACAAATTGCATAATCAACCATGATTGCTTTGTTGTAGGTGTTGCAAGTGACATTACCCAACTTAGACCATCTAACCAAACCATTGCAAATTATTAGATCAAAAGTGCCACATAAAGTGATCAATTCTTCCACAAAATGATTGTAGCCTTTAGCATCTTTTGAGACTCTTTCCCACTGATGTTTTCTCTTTTCTGTGAGCCAAATAGAATTACCATTTTATTTGGAGCTGAAAATACTAGCTTGGAAATTTGCATTTCTAGCGTTGAAATCTCCAACAAGAAGAATATCCCCACACTGCAAAAAAATATATCTTTCTTTAAGGCAACATAAGGGTCATTGTGTTATAAACCAAACCTTTTATAAGTTTTAGATACTTGTGGGGCAAAGTAACATGCTACAATCTTGAGAAGACTACTATTTTCCACGATTTTGAACCATATGAATTGTTTATTAGAATCTGACTCTTCCAATTGAATGACACATCCTTCCCTTTCTTTTACTATAATCATTATGCCTTCATGGACTTTACCATTTCTCATTGCCTCATTCCACACTCCCAACTTCCAGTAGCCTTCAAACAATGGAGTCTTACATCCTTCATTCTCATGTGCCTCTATGAGACAAATAATATATTTTTCTTCCGCAATAGGTCCTAACCCAGGCCCATCTCTCCAAGGATAAGCTCTGCAATTCCAATAAACTAAACTTAAGGAAGCCTGGGTTGAACTTGATTGCTATTTATTTTGATGTGGAAGACTTAGAGTTGAGTTATTATCCCTATGAGTGAATGTTGATCTTATCGTAGAGTTTCCTACTGAAGAGTTTATTGTCAAATCTTTGTTGCCCACTTGCTGCTCTGCATTGGAATGGTGACCAAAATGAGCAATAATTTATTTTCCCTTGAACAGCTAAGCCCTTTTTCCTTCATTTCTAGTTGTTCTAATTTTTTCCAATTCTATCCTTCTTTCTTCTTGTTGTCTCATAGTTAGATCCTCCTCTAAAAAGAAGCGATAACCCCTCAAGAGCTATTTTTTAATCAATAAATTTTGTTTATCATAATACTAGGCATAACCACCTTAATGGACCTATCTCTCTCATCACATGACTTGACAACCCTCTATGGTTGGAAGATTTGACCTTGCCACAACAACACTTCTTGTAGGAAGTCCCTTGTTAAATCAAGGGTGTGTTCACCTTTAGCATAGTCTTTTACTCCTTTGATAATTATATTGGATTCCCTGATCTGCCTTTCCTTGACCTCCATGTCTTGTATGTTCTTCACATGAGTATTTGCTTCCTCACCCACATGTGCAAGGTGTTTAGTGTTTTTATCCCAAGTTTTGGTAACTTTTGAGAAACTCCTTTTCTCCTCTTCAATCTCTACCTTTCCTAACAAACTAGCATGATATATCAATTTATCCTTATCGTGAGATGTCTCAGTATTTGTTGTAACATTATTTTCTTCCAATTAAACTCTCAAATTTTTCCATTCATCCTTCATGTTCTGCCATTCAAGCTTCCTAGCTAAGAGTGTTTCTTGCAATAGTGAGATTTGAACTTTTAAAGCATTGTAAGTGTTTGTCAGAGATTTATTTGTTGCAGTTAGAACATGTATTTTGAGGCCACTATCTCTCTCTTTAACCTCTAGAAGTTCTAGCCTCTCCTTGGCCATCAAAAGCTCTTGCACATATAGATCAGGACACCAAGCGAGAGGTGTATAAGTAGGGTTGTACGTAACGGGGTCTACAAAGTTGCTACTATCGCACAAAAGATTGTTGCCAGCTAAATGTGAAGGGGGATACTTTTTGACACCATCCTTTTGTCTTGTCTCCTGCTTATTCACCCTTTGATCGTGTTTTTCCCTTTCAATTGACCATTTCATACGGGCAAGTCTACATTTTAAAATGCCTTTAAACTATTTAACGCTTACCAGGATATATTATCCTATCTTGCCAAGTGAGGCATTTTTTTTTGGACAAGGTGGCAAAGCCACTTAACATATTTTATTATTATAAACTGGTTCAAAGAGCTCCCGTAGAAAAGAACAAGAAGGAAAAACTTTGATCCTTGCTCAATAATACAAAACAGAAAGTATGAAGTTAAGATACGTATTAAACTAAACTACCTCCCAGCTAGCCTCAACTAGTTACAAACCTTGCACGAAGATCCTCCTAAAACTATCCCAAAATACATTTTCACAATAGGCCCATAGGAATTTGATAAATATTTTAGCATGCTTATAAAAATGCATGCATACAATGTATTCCAAAAATTATAATGGAGAACTAAATATTGCTGAAATAGATAATTCCTGAATAGAGAAAGATATTTCTTCTTCTCGAGTGCTTCAGACAACATACCAATCCTTATAACCTACTAGAAATTAGATAAAAGTAACATTTGCAAGTTTGCAAAAAAAAAAACACAAAAAAACCCCGCAACACTGCCATAAAACTATCAGTCCTCCATAAAAATTGTAGTGGTTTCACCTGAGCCTAATTGGAGATTAAGGCCAGGAATAGCTTGAGTAGAAGTCGAAGTAATCTGTGATGGAGCTTCAGAGGAAATGGGTTGAGAAATGGAAGGAGTTGAATCTTGCTCCAAAAGATCTAACAATGCATATACAATCAGATGGATGCCATTCACATTATCTTTATTTAGAAAACCACGAAATTGTTGAAGAGATACCTTTACGGGTCTGAAAGACTGGTGCTCAAGGGCCTTTTTAATACTTTCATAAACAATATAGACCCGATGGTTATTCAAAACCGTATGATGATGAAAAATCCCACCAATAAGGGCAACACCACCCCAAAGATCAGATTTCTGGATAGATTTAGATAGTTTATTATTGCAGAGGAAATTAGGTTTCACATAACGGTTTACAATCTGGTCCAAAAGAAATGGGGACTGCAGAAGGTCAAGTGCATAGAGACAAAAACTAATAGAATTTGAGAAGGAAAAATTATACACTTTCCAGAAGGAAATAGAACATCAACACCAATGACCCTTTTTATACCTCTATGGATGTGTGGGCATTTGCATACTAAAATAGATGCCAGCATATCATCCTTAATAAATCCTAAAAATGACTTTTCCCAACTTTCAACTTTTAACCACACTTTGTAATTGTGGGGATAGTAATCCATATGTAGAGAAGAACATGTCGAACATACCTCCACCATTGTACTAACAACAACCATAGTGTTTAGTCACACATACATCTTGACAATGAAAGCCTAATCTTGACAATGAAAGCCTACCACAGATAATGAAAACCGCCAAGCAGAAGTAGGAATAAACAACATACGGGGAGTTAAAGGTAACTGATGACTATAAATAGAATTGAAACCATACAGATCCAAATTAGTAAAAGAAGTGGCATCTCACAGAAAAAGTACGAAGTTGAGATGAGGCCATTTCAATGGCATCACTAAGATATGATGGTGGAACACTCTAGCATAGATAAATGAGCAAATAAAGGATAGATAGAAAATGAGTTATACGATACAATATAACTACACACACGTTGCAATAGACAGATCATCCAAATACTTTTATTAAAAAGATGGAACAGTCTTATCAACCATAAATGAAGAAATCATAATGGAAAAATGAGGAAATAACCCATACACGAGCTAGAGTAACAATTGACAAGAAGAAGCATGTGAATAAGCATGTGATGCAATAGTAATGACCTTTAAAAAGAGGCACTTGTCAAGATAATCAGTGAAGCATCAATGACTTCATAAACACAGCAGAGAGAGAGAAATTTGATAAACTATGGGACACAAATCGCATCACAACACATGTACTTACTAATATAATTATACATATATGTTATGACCAATACATATATTAATATGTTAGAAACAATATAATAATACCTCCCCAAACCATAAATACACATATGTATCAATGTCTAACCTACAACTATCATTAAAACATTCATCAATATATGAACTTATGCTTGTGAAAGAAATCAATATATGTTACTAACATAAGAACATACACAATTCATCGAACATACAACATAATTATAAAAGGAACTTAGGTAGATTCATTCTAAATAATTGAAAGAAGAGCTAGAAAATTTACCAAGGAGCATACCGAGGCGCATGTGTCCAAATGTATCTTATCACAACCCAAATTAGCTAAACAATCAGCAATAGCATTACCTTCTCTATAGGTATGTGAAACAATAAAATTTTGAAAAGAATCAATAAAGCTCCAAACCTGCTCAAGTATATAATTTAGATGCCAATTGTTGATTTTCCTATTTATACAAGTATTGATGATAATAGCAGAATCTCCTTCTATGTAAAGATAAGGGATCAATAGTTTTTAAGCAAGTACTAGACCTTCTAAAAAATCAATTTCTTATGCACTATTGTTAGTACCTGGAGGAATAGGAGAGGATTTAAGGGCTAATATTGTTGCAAATGATTTCTCAGGCAGCTACCTATACTTGAATCATCCAGATTGCCCCTTTAAGAACCATCAAAGTTAAACTTGATAAAAGATGACTCAAAGGGTTACCATTTAATGTATGATCTAACAATAGGGACTTTCCTAATATAGGGAAAAACCAGAGGAGATGGGAAGGCTAAGAACTTCCATGATGAGATCACCTCACTATCCCAAGAAGAGAAGACAACATTGAGATTAGAATGGGCCAGAACATAACAATTGACTTGTTCAGAAATGTGCTTCTCAATAGTAATAAGAATCGAGGGGAGATCAAAAGGGGATTTCCTAAAAATTATTTTATTACGTTCCTACCAAATTGACCAAATAAATGTAGAGGGAATTATTGTCCATAGACATGCAAAAAGTGAATTAATAAATAGAATGGGCCAGGATTGAAAAAGTTCCCATAAAGATGAAGGCAGGAGAAAAGAAATAGACAACTTATTCATGACAAAGGACCAACACTGATATGCAAAGTTACACTAAACAAAGAGATGATCCATAGATTCCACACAATCACCATAAATAACACATTTGAAAGGAAGGGCTATCTACAACCTAACCAATCTATCACTAGTAAGAATTATTTTCTGAAGGGCAAGCCAAGAGAAAACCCCTGCTTTAGGAACACTGATTTGTTCCAGCAAAAGATGAACGCTCGATGTGCTATGTTCTAATTTTCCATGTGTTGAATAGCCAAATAATCATCTTTAACAAAATATAAACCATTTTTGGAAGGGCACCACAATAGTCTATCATTACCTCTACTCAAATAAACATATCTGTTTGAAAGGATAGAGTTAAACTCCCGAGCAAGAACTAGAGATATGTGAAGGGAGGATGAATATTTGCAACTAACCTTATGAGAAAAGATGTCAACATGATCTATATAATCTACCAACTTCTCACCCCAATGGAGAGTGATAATGTCACTTACTTCTGATAAGGGATTCAGAGAAATCAAAGGGGGAAAACCATTCCAAGAATCCTTCCAAAATAGCACTTTATCACCACAATTAACTTGCCAAGATAGAAAATGAGAAACTACCTCCCTAGAAGAAATCATAAAGTTCCAAGTAGAGGACCCCGAAGAAGGGTTGGAGATGGTAAATTTTTTGTTTGGGTTAAGAGAATCTAAGTATTTGGCTTGCATAATCTGGAACCAAAGGGTTTCCAGCTTAAAATACATGTTCCAAATAAGCTTACCTCCAAATGCTTTATTTCTCATTGCTAAGTTATGCTAACCAACACGCCGAGAAGGTTTATCAATGGAAAGTTTCTACAGAGAAACAAGAGGAATTTTATTTTCATTAGTCATGTTAGCTTTCCAAAGAAAAGAACAAATTATTTTTTCCATGTGAGCAATAACCGACTTGGGGGCCTGAAGAACTGAGATATAATAATTGGGAATAGCACCAAGAACAGTTTTAGTTAAGAGTATTCTACCAGATAATGAAAGCCAACAAGCTTTCTAAGCTGAGATTCTATTTTTCAACCTTTCAATGACACTATCCCAATATGTTGGTTCAACTTGACCAAAGAAGAAGGGAATCCCAAGATAAGTAGATGGTAGAGTGTCTAAGGGAAAGTCAAGGATGTTAATAATTATTTGTTGAATAATATCCGGTGTAAAAAAATGTACCTTTTATACTTAAGAGGATTGATAACTTGACTGGATCCAAAAGAATAAATATCCAAGATCTTTTTAATACATTTGGCCTCATGTATGGAAGAGCTACCAAAAATCAGAGTGTCATCAACAAAGAAATTGTGAGTAACCGCTATATCTGTGTTAGGAATTTTCACACGTTTCCAATTAGAAAGATGATTATGTTTATGAATTGTTCTACTAAAGGCTTCTGCAATAATAATAAATAAGAAAGGTGAAATAGGATCACCTTGGCGAAGCCCCTGAGAGGCAGAGAAAAAACTTGAGGGTGCACCATTTATAATGACTGAAAAATATGTTCGTGATAAGAAATTCTTGATCCATTTGCACCAATGCTTACAAAATCCAAATTTCTGAAGAAATTTCAAGAGAAAAGACCAACAAACCTTATCATAAGCTTTCATCATATTGATTTTAACCACAAATAAGGGAATTTGATATGAATCAATGGAATGAAGAACTTAGAGGGCAACCAATGCACCATTAGATGTTTCCCTCCCTAGGACAAAACCACCATGCTGAGGAGAAATAATTCTGGAAATCAACGGCTTAAGCCTGATGTAAATTAATTTTGTGAATATTTTATAAATGGAATTACAAAGTGAAATAGGCCTGAAATTCACAAATGTTTGGGGTACTCTATCTTTAGGAATCAAGGTAAGATGAGTAATATTAAATTTTTTTAAGACATAACCATTCCTATGGGATTCTTCAATAGCAAGTAAAAGATTGAAATTGATAGCATCCTAACATTTCTGATAAAGCAAGATAGTAAAACCATCCGGACCAGGAGACTTATCCGGGTCCATGGAAAAAATTATTGTATGGAGCTTATCTATAGAGAAAGGTTTCATTAGAGATTCATTATCACTACTAGAAATGAGTGTGGGGATAGACTATAAAAGTTCATCCATATTGGGACTGTCATCCATCGAGAGCACCAGAGGGGGTAGCAAGTTTTTGAAAAAATAAACCCCTTCATTACTGATTTGTTGTTATGATGTTAAGGTAGAACCAGTTTTAGCATCTTTAATATCAAATATAGAGGAAGAAGCTTTCTTAATTTTGGTTGAAGCATGAAATAATTTGGTATTCTTGTCCCCCTCTTTCAACCAAAGTTCTTGGGACTTTTGTCTCCAACACATTTATGTTCTAGTGCAAAGGACTTCCCAATATGCTTGAAGATATTTTTGTTTTTCAGAAGTAGAAGAATCTAAACAAAATTTAACAATATTTTCATAGATAGAACAAAGATCTTTCTCAATCCTGTCTTTTTCTAGAAAACTATTCTTAAAAACCTCTTTATTCCAAATCACAATTTTTAACTTAACAAATCTTAGCTTTTTGTAAAACTGAAACATTCTAGTGCCTTTACAAAAAGGAGCACTCACCCACCATTAACAAATAAGAGAGAGGAAGTGAGGGTGATTAAACCACATTCATTCAAATTTAAATAATGGCTTAAGTGGGGAAGCTCCTATTACCTTCTCTTTAGATAATGACATAGGGAAATGGTCTGAATATGCTGTTGCAAGAATCTCTGAGCAAAAGGTGAAGTTTAAAAGCCTTAGTTCATACAGAATAAGAAAACTGTCAAGTCTAATGGAGATAGGGGAAGTTGATCTATGGTTAGTCCAAGAAAATGATCCATTGATCGGGAGAACATCAAAAAGTGCATTATCTTGAAGGAAAAAGGAAATTTCATCAATGACCCTTTGGGTTGTAGGGTTCCCCCCAGTTTTTTTTCTAAGGATGTAATGACATTAAAATCACCACCCAAAATAATCTGATGATCATCGAATTGGTGAATCCGATTGGTTAAGGAGTTTCACAGGTCAATTTTATCTTGGGGAGCAGTAGGACCATAAACATTGAACAAAAGAAACTTGAACTCAAACCATGAGAAATCCAACAACTACCAATTAGAATTTGAAGACACAAGTTGAGCCTTAATAGATTTTAAATTCCAAAGGGTTATGAGACCACTAGAGGCTCCAGAAGAGGGAACAAAAGAAGACTCCCATCATGACCAAATTTTGAAGATCTTGTCATATGATTCTTGAGACAATTTTGTTTCTTGGAGAAGTATGATATCAGCCTGAGAAGAATCAATAAAGTTCTTGATTATTCCTCTCTTGTTAGGGGCATTCAAGCCCCTGACATTCCAAGAAATGATCTTCATGCTGGACGAGGAGAGCGACATTCTCTCCTTGTTCTAATGACATGAGAAAATTTATCCAATATTGTAGATTGAATACCAGCTTCCATCTCATCCTTAATTTTAAATGATAAAGGTTTTTTACCTCTTTTTTGGGGGGGTTTTACCTTCATGATTAGGTAGGGGAGGTGACTGAGTGTTAGGGAATTGGGCTACGACTGATTTTTGAGAAAATTCAAAACCCTTCATAGAAATAGGTGAAGAAGAGTCCTCATAGAATGAATGATGAGAAGGCAGAGGAGATGAATGCACCTTATCTGAATCAGCACCTTCTTCACATACTATTTCATCAATGACTTGTGGAGGTACCAAAAGTAAAATATCATTAGATATAAGTTTAAGCTCGTGATGAGACGAAGGGGAAAAATATGGGGGACGAGCAACAAGGATGAAAGGTTGACTGTTAAAAATAAGATTATGAATAATATTATTTTCAACAAAATTAGAAGCAATAGAATGATGTGAGCACAACAGACGATCTACCCATGAAAGCCCAACACATGGATAGGTTAGAAGAAGTGAAGATAAGGGCAAAGGTTTAAATCTTTTCCTAGGAAGAAAACCAAAAATATTAATATTCATCTTAAGATTTATATTCCTAGTTGGGAAACCAGTAAAATTTACCAAAACCTTATGCACGAATGAGGTCAAACATAAGTCAACAACAATTTTAAAAGCTATATATGATCGTTGAGATTGCAACGGTCATGAAACAACTATTGAATCTTTATGGGGGACAGGAGGGAGACCACTATTTGGTCCCAGTCTAGAGAAAAAGGAATTAGTTAAATCTGAATCTTGGGGAAACCTATCCTGAGAGGGTCGAAGATAGAAAAAAGAAGACTTACGAAAATTAGAGGATAAATCTAGACATATTTTGCTTGATACCACAGAGGAACCTTGGCATAGATAATTTAAACAAACTAGAGATGTAGAATGTGCCTCTATAGTCACAGGATCTTGGATAAGGACTAGCTGAGACTAGACCCCATACTTAGAGCAGATTGAGATTTCTGTAGGGATAGGTTTGGCTTGGTTGAGCACAAGGCATACCTTAACAATGAGATGAGATTTTTCAAATGACGAGAATTCATGTTTAATAAAGATTCCTAATTTATTTGCTAAAATCTCCACATTTTGGGGATCTCTGTATTCCAAGCATAATGTTGGAAAAGAAACCCAATAGGGCATGAACAAAGGAGGAGAATAATTGATATCAAAATGCGAAACCCAAGATAAAGTAAAAATATCAATCCCATTGCAAAACCATCCTGTAAACGTATGGACATCATCCTTATTTTTTCGTGAATCAAAAATAGCAACAAAAAATAACGACCCTTTTTTGTAAATAAATAGCTCCTTTAATCCCGCCCAAGAATTTTTAGCCCATGACAAAAGAGATGAAAATGAGAAAAAATATTGAAGCTTACCAATTAGGGCCAAATCTCGTAAATAGTCAACCGTAGGTTGGATCATATGGTTAGGAAAGATTACCCTAGGGTCAACATGAAGACGCGACCGATCCGCTCCATGAAATTGTTGCCGCCCCTGATTACGTACTAATGAACCATCAATGCTTGGGGACCACCTAGGGTTATGAATATCACTATTTGGTTTGAAGGAAGCCCAAGATGTTTGAGGAATCGAGATATTATTGGGGAAAGACAAAAATGTGGAGTTTTGCACTGAAGTGTTATTAGGCCAGGAAATGTATGACGGAAGGGAAAAAGATGGTTCCCTACATTTAGCAAAGAAGAACTTCTCATACCAGTTTGAGATCTAGGGTTGTTGGGAAGAGAAGAGGTCAGAATATACAAGTAGAATTTGGTGGAGTACCTTCACAAATGTCAAAAGGAGGTTGGGGAGTATTAATTTTGCAGATCCTGGGGCAGTGCCAGTGAAATGATCTCACATTGTGATGCTCCACATGCGGAGGTCCCAAAATACCTTCAAAGATTGGTGCCCTACGCCTCCGAGATGAACCTTGTGGAGAAGGATCATTAGGATATTGAGAGATATGAAAATACAGAGACGTAGGTTGCTTGTCATACACACAATATCTCAATTTGCCATTTTTTAGAACCTACTGAGGAATTTGATCGGCTTCCATTGATTTGGTAAAATCAAAATCATCAAACAGAATATCCGCCCACTTAACCATGGAAATACATTCCTTTGAGAAATCTGTCAGAGTAGTTGTATGCTCTGTGATCGAGGCTTGTGGTGCCTTTAGAAACCGTGGCTCCTATACTATGTTTGGATTCACCACCGTCACCTTTCCCTTTGCAGATTCTTGCTTTGTTTGGTGCAAGACCAGACCTTGGTGCTTGTAATATTACTTGTCCCAAATGATTGGTGCTTGTAATATTACTTGTCCCAAATGATTAGTTTCAAAGTGCACTAGAAATTATTGACCATTTTTTTACCAAAGATATGGTTTATTTTTCTATTGTTTTTATTTCCATTGACATAAGGATCAGAAGACACAAAAAGAAAAACACAACTATGAGAACAAATATAAAATAAAATAGCACACCTCAAATCTGCTTCTGTTCGACAAACTGGGTCCCTCTACCCTAGAAGCACTCCTTGCCTCTTTCCCATTGTGGACTAGGCCCTAGTTGTCTCTTTCCCATTGTAGAAACCCTCCATAGAGCAGAAAAATGCCCTTGACACTGTCTGCGCCCGACAAAAGTCTTGAAATTGTTGTCCTCGTCAGGTAGCTTCGACCCCGCAACCTATAGATAAATCACTCACCATCTGAGAGCAGGAAGCATCGAAGCACCGGCTCTCCATTAGCATCGACTACCACGACGGTTATATTTTCAAAAATTTAATAGTGCACATTTATTAGTTAAAGCATGCACTTTGAAATAAAGAAAACATATAGTCATCTATTAATATCTGCTACAAATCAAGAACCAAAAGATTAGTCAGTAGAAAGAGTAACGCTTCATAAAAAGAGTAGATGCCCACCAAACAATTTGGAATCTATTAATATCCTTTGCTCCTTTTTAACCCAAATCCTCCAATAACCTCTTTGATTGAGGGAATAATATAGCATTAATGGTCACAGTAAGTAGTATTTCTCACCTGAGTGTGTATTTGTAAGGAGACAAATGGGCAGAAGAGTCTCTTGCTTCCCTCCCCGTAACACATTTCTAAAGCTCCATAGAACCCATGCCCATGCTTATCTGTTAAGGTAGCTCTGAGGAAAAAATGTATATGCAGATTATAAGAGATGTTTCTTGCTATCGACAACATCATAGTTTTACATAGGACAAATTTATCTCATGTAGAATCATTTATATGAGGCCCCAATGTTTGGATTGGAGCTTATGTCCATTATTGTAAGGATTAGATTTGTTTCAAGTTGTTGTGACTTGCATTCCATATAAGTTTTGGGGAGATGTTACTTGAGCTCCTTAAAATGTCCGCCTGTCTATAGTTACTATTTTTTGTTATTATAAATGGCCTCCAATAATTTTGTTAAAATAATTAATAGCCATGCAATATTAATGGTTAAGATCTGATTTATAATAACCTATGAATGTGTTTGGTTGGGTGAAGCCAATGTATTTGAATATGGAGACTGTGGTGTGGACAAAACCAATAGAAGGGTGGTGGAAAGATAACTTTGATAAGGGCCTCTAAGAGGAATTTGAGACCGTCTGGAGCTGGTTTCATTATTCAAGATTGGAATTGAAACACAATAGCATTAGGATGAAAGAGGTTGGCTAATGGGACCAACAATGTGGCAGAAGTTGGGGCAGCTTTATTGGCAGTCAAAGTGGCGAGGAGCTTGAGGGATACAAAGTTAGACTTGGAAGGGGACTCACAAGTGATCATTACAACTATTATCAAAGGCTTTGTGAAAGCATGTAACCTATGGAATTATGTAGACTGAATTAGTGGTGAGCTAGCTCTTATGGTGGACTTTAAAATTTCACATGTAAAGAGAGATGGGAATAAGGAGGCGGACACATTATCAAATTGGGAATATCATTCACTTTAGGAGAAGTAAAGATGGAAGACCTTATAAATTAAAAAAATTAGACTAAATGAGGATCATTTTAAAAATAAATTGAAATCATTAATGAAGTCAAGGTTGGTGGGGTGACGCATCGTACGATGACAAGGAATTAATTATTGAGGGAAGGCCGAAGTGATAGCAGGAGCATTGGGAGGACAAAGCATTAAAGTTGGGGGAGGTCCGAGAAATTTGGTAAAATTCCCTACTTAATTCTTTTGTGTAAGAGCAATTTTCTTGTTCTTTGTTGTTGATAACAAATTTGCTTTCTATGGTTTACAGGTTGGCAAGGGTGTAGGGGTAGAGGTTTGGTTTCTTTGGCAATGAATTTTATGGAACTGTATCAGGTGGTTGATGTGGGTTGGGTGTGGGGTTTTAAGAGTACTTAGTTGATATAAAAGCACTTTACTTTATTAATAAAACAAAAATCTATTATCAATAAAAAAAATCTAATTTATAATTGGAGTGGAATATTTTTTACTAATCAAGATCTATTCTTTAAAATATAACACATCTTATTCAATAAAGAAATTAAGATTTCAATTTTCATAATTAATTTAACTAAATCTATCCTTCAGTTCCAATAGATCTTATTGTTCTTATACAATTCTTGGTGTATTATGTAAAATCCCTTTATTTTCACAGTCCTTAAAAGTTTATCATATAGAAAAGTTCTATTTACTTTTCAAAAATCATTATTGAGTTAATCTTTTCTAAAAATTGTATAGACATTAAAAATATATATTGAAAAGTAAGAATAACTTATACATTAATGATCTTATTTAATGTTTAAGATGTGATTTATTATGTAATGTACATTGACACGTCTCTAGGATACTATGGCTATTAATATTTAGGTGTATTAGAATTTTTCACTCTATCATCGACTTATATATTTAGGTTGACCTTATGCATTTTTGTGTTGATTTGTGTGCTTGGTTATTGTATTTAATGATATTCATTCACTCTTTTTGTGTTTAATGTACCTTAATGTTACTATATTGAGTATTATTTTGTTTATGTTATGATGACATATGCATATATTCTACCAACAATTCATATGATCAACTAACTATTGCAAGAAATAAATTTGTTGCAAAAATCATTTCTATTGCAACATTGCATCCTTATAGGAGCATGTGGACAATAAAGGCTAGAGTCACTACAAAAACTCAACTTTATTAGTTCAACAATGCAAGAGGAGGTGTAAAAGTTTTTAGTTTTGACCTGGTTGATTTTGATGATGGAGAGATAAGAGTAACGTGCTTTAATGTTTTTGCAGATAAATTTTATGATTGCATAAAGATTGGGAAAGTGTTTACAATCTCAAATGGGAGCCTCAAACTTGCACATAAAAATTTCAAACATTTAAAAAATGGATTGGGAAATTTTATTACAAAGTAATTCCACAGTTGAGTTGTGTTTGGAGGAAGACAATTTTATACCTAAACAACATTTTAATTTTATATCAACTAGTGAAATTGATGACATGGAAAGAAATTCTATAATTGATATCATTGGTGTTGTTTTGTCAGTTGATCCATCAAATGTTATATTTAAAAATAATGCCACACAAGCTCAAAAAAGACTCTTCAAAAATGAATCTAATCTTTCATTTCAATGTGTATCTAAATAAATTATGTGTTTCTTTTTATGTCTAGAATATGCTCATCCGAGTGCCTAAATTTGACAATGTTGAGGAAGACTTTCAAAGGCTTACTCACCAAGGATTATCTACCTTATATTAAACCTTTGTATTCAAATTAACAATTTGAAATAATCATTGAAGACACAAGCAACTATGCAATATGTCCTAGATCACTAAATGCAAAATGATGTTATATGTTGATGACACTCTCTTAGTGATGATGAAAGTGGTTAAATAAGAGCTAATAGATAAGGGATGTCTATAAATGAAATCTTAATTTTAAACAACATCCTAATATACAAATTTTCAAATGTGAGCATATGCTTAAGTAATAAGGTAACAACTATTTGTGAAGGGATCGAGTTGGGACCATTTTGAATTTTGAGTTTAAAAGTTTTGGGTCAAATCCATGTTAAGGATCTTAACCAAGTTCATTTATGTGTCCATAAATTTGTTCAATGCAAAAGAATGGGTAAAGTGAAATTTAAGACCAACCCATAAGTATGTATAATGGTATAAATGGACCAGGTTTAGATTAATTTCAAACTTTTTAGTTGGTATTCAACTTGAGCAATTTAGGTTTAGGTTAATGACCACACTAAAATATGTTGTTTGTACGATAAGCATTACATTAGGGACAATCCGAACAAAATTAGTGAAGTATATAAATGGGGAAAAAATAAGGTATGTGGTTTTCAACATTACATTTCCCTTGGATGTTTACGTTTACTTGCTTGTGAACTATTATGAAGATGCATGTCAAAGTTGTAAGTGTTAATTTGCACTTTTTCTGCAATATGAAATGAAAAATATGTGTGGATAAACCTCCCATTAAGTTGGAAAGGGAAGATCTTATTTTTTATAAAAAGTGGAGGAAATGATATTTATTTAAAATATTAAGGATTAAGACCTAAAACTAGTGAGGATTTCAGTATACAAAAATCACAAACTAAAAGCAAATGTTTCTTTTGTTCTTAGTTCTGGGATACAAGGTCGATCAACATTTTCATAGTAGAAGAATTTTTTTGGTCTATGACTATTGTAGACCTAAATAATAAGTAGGGACTTATACCCATAAGCTAAAATTAGAAACTAAAAGGCATACATACACAAGGATTGAATTAAATACATATGAGGACACAAACACTTTGTGATTGAATTGAATATATATGAGGACACAAACACTTTGTGATATAATATAAAAGTACAAGAGAAGGATATAATATAAAATATATTGGAACTTGATAGTGCTTAATAATACTAAGCCACTTTGAGGGGAAAAACCTCCAAAAGTCTTCAATAAGAACATAATTCAAAATATGTTATGATAATAAACCATCCCTTAACTCCTATATATACCATACTATATCGTGGATGCCTCTTATGCCAACCTAACTATCTAAATAAGACTATATCAATGATCATATAACTTAATTGAGAGTTAAGCTAGCCATAAGTGAACTACATATATTCTAGTATAATCATTAGGCCAAAGGTGTGACATGCCCCTCTCTTTAGAAAAGTATTATCCTTAATGTTGATCAACAGTGCATTCACGTTGTTCACCATGGAAATAGAGAGTGCTTCTTAATGGTGTTGATTGTGTTCGTCTAATTCTTTTATAATTTGGTGCGCCTTGTAAGAATAAGTAAAGCACAGTAGATGGTACCCTGACATTAATTGAATGCCTTGACTGAGATCTCTCTTGAGGGGTAAACATTATTTCATCTCTCAAAATAGTTTGTAAATTTGTTGATATAAGAATCTTTGACTATTACACTTCCAATAACAATAATTTATCCACACTAATATCTATCCCCTTGTAAAGAATCTTTTGTATTTGGTGCAAGATTACCATCTATGAATGCTTTGCATGCAACCCTTTTAATTTGGATGTCTTAACCTCTAAATGAAAATGCAAAAAAAAAATTAGAAGTTAATCTCTATTGTTCCTAAGGTAGTAAACCACTGGACACAAAAATTGATGTTTCCTTCGATCATGAGTACATAGCCAACATAACACTTGATAAAACATGTAATTTCCCATAGCAAGTCTAAAGAGTGGAATTTTCCTTAAAAAATTTACTAAGTTGGGAGGCTTCTTACAGTGGCATCAATTTTTGGTTGTAAACATTTGAACGTCATTTGATGGTCATTTAAGTTTCATATGTGTTGAGCTAGCAAAATAATGAGTTGGCAGTGATAAAAACCCATAACTGATAAATCAAGATTCGAGTCTTTATTCCATGTAAAAGGGTGGCGGTTGCCTTGGACGTTCTGCTTACTGGCAATGGCTAAGGGGCCCAAAATTTGCACTGAGGCAATTCCAAGGCAGTCCAATCAACCGATACTACTCTTGTCATTTCTTGTTGCACACGCACAAATTTGACAAGAGTGCAGGTAGTTTTTCTTTCCTTACCTTTTTACTCTTTTATGATGAAAAGTTTATATTAGACTTAGGGCAATGTAAAAATAATTTTTATAATTATTTAAGTTATTAAATTTTTAATTAGTTAGTTTTTTAATTAATTATTAATATATTATATTTATTATTTATTATTTTAATTTTTTTATTAATATAATAATTTTGATATAAATTTGTTTCATTTATTTTAATATTATTAATTTATATAAATTGACAAGGAATGGAGGTAGGTTTTTCAATATAGTTAATGTCTAATCAATCATCTTATAATATAATACTTTTCAATTATGGTCTTTAATATTAATATAGAATTTAATAAATATATGATGGTCTTTAATATTAATATAGAATTTAATATTTTTTTTTAAATTTCTTCATATATTTATTATTCTTGCACTATAAGCAACAACAAGTTTTTAATAAGTTATTAAAATATGTAATATCAACCAATCACATTTCTTCAATTTTTTTAATAATATTATATTTTGGTATTTCATAAATAAAATTGCAATTTTTTTAAAATTTTAGAAAGACTGGCTTAAAAAGTTTTAGCAATATGAACCCTTTTTTCTCACTTTATAATTGAAATAAATGGGTGCGTTATTTGCAAAACAATATATAGGAAATGGAGGTAAAAAAATTATAAAAATGGAAAAGTAGTCCCTTTAATCTAAAGTCAAAGGTCTATTTTTAACTTAATTTTTGTTGTGATGGATGACCTCTCTAAATATACTATAGTATAATTTTTTAGTTTCTATTATTTTTTAGTAATATATATTGTTTAATTGTTATTAATAACTTCCTTATTAGCAAATCAAAAGTCAGTTATTTTTCATATTGCAAATTTTTTATTAATATTTTATTTTGAATTATATTAATAAGTAAGTTTTAAAATATATTACTAATTTTTTATTTTTTTTTAAAATAAAATATTTTAAAATATTTAATTTAGATTTTTTAATTTAATTATTTTCATAGAGATTTTTTATGTTAAAAATATAACTTAATTTATTTAAAAATTAATTTTTTTTTGTAAATTTTCAATAATTAATTATATTTTTTAAATATGTTATTAGCTTATTTATCAATCATCTTATAATATAATACTTTTCAATCATGTTACAATTTTTAACTTACTTATATATTACAAATAATAATAATAAAAAATTATTTTAAAATTGATTATTATTTTTAAATAGAATTTTATATTTTAAAAATAATAGTTGAAAAGTAGATATAATATTAGATTACAATTAAAAGATAGTTTAATACTAATATTAGATACAATCTAATATTAATGTTCTTTAATATTAATATTAGCCTTTATATTCACTATGTTTACATGCATACAAAATAAAAGTAAATTGAAAATTTTCCTATGCTAAATTTTTAGTTTTTTTTTAGTTTTTTTACAAAGTTTAAGCTACAAAATAAAACAACTAAAAATAGTGACCAATAAATATCTTAAAAAAAAATAAAAATATTTTGAAAGGAGAATATTTTATAAACATGTGTTTTTCCTAAACTGAGTTTTAAAAATTAAAAAGGAAAATATAAATTAATAATATTAAAATAAATGAAACAAAATTATTATATTAATAAATTTTTTAAAATAATAAATAATGAATATAATATATTAATAATTAGATTAAAAAAATAACTAATTGAAAATTTAATAATTTAATTAATTATAAAAACAATTTTTACATTGCCCTAAGTCTAATATAAACTTTTCATCATAAAAGAGTAAAAAGGTAAGGAAAGAAAAATTACCTGCACTCTTGTCAGATTTGTGCTTGTGCAGCTGGAGATGACAGGAGTAGTGCAATTGATTGGACTGCCTTGGTGCAAATTTTGGTCCCCTTAGCCATTGCTAGTGTTGGGCACTATGAACGATGACTCTGTATGAAATAAAGTGGCAACATACATGACAATGCGTCAATTAGTACGCAGACAACTAATTAATGATGTGAACAGTAACGAAAAATGCATAGGCAAGATGCTTTCAATCGTTTTGCACGCTCAAGAAGTATTATCAAATGTCCATTACGCAACCTAGGTCGTCCATTTCTAATATGAAACACCTTCAACATAATAAAGGTAATAAACAATAATTAAAAGATAGAAAATGAAATTATGAATTGATTTGGTAGCTAATAAATATGTTTTTGAAAGTATTAAAAGAGCGATTAAGTCCTGAATTTATTTTGAATGTGGTGATAAAGTATTTTGTTGAATATTGCATGTAGTAATCTAAAAGGATGTTCTATAATTACATTTTCAATCGATAAGTTCTAGTAAATATTTTATTGTTTTTTTTTTTATATTCTAAATAAAATTTATAACTTAAAAAAATACGCTTTCTAAAATGAATCTAATCTTTCATTTCAATATGTATCTAAACAAATTACGTATGTATCTAAACAAATTATGTGTTTCTTTTTATGTCTAGAATATGCTCATCCCAGTGCCTAAATTTGACAATGTTGAGGAAGCTTACTCACCAAGGATTATCTACCTTATATTAAAATTAACAAATTGAAATAATAATTGAAGACGCAAGTAACTATGAAATATGTCCTAGTTTATCACTAAATGCAAATGATGTTATATGTTGATGACAATCTCTTAGTGATGATGAAAGTGGTTAAATAAGAGCTACTAGATAAGGGGTTCCTATAGATGAATTAGATCTTACTTTTAAACAATGTCCTAGCATAGAAATTTGAATGTGTTATGCTTAAGTAATAAGGTAACAACTATTTGTGAAGGGGTCGACTGGGGCCCATTTTGAGTTTTGAGTTTAAAAGTTTTGGGTCAAATTCATGTTAAGGATCTTGACCAAGTTCATTTACATGTCCATAAATTTGTTCAAGGCAAAAGAATGGGTAAAGTGCAAATTAGGACCAAACCCATAAGTATGTATAATGGTATGAATGGATCAGGTTTAGATTAATTACAAACTTTTTAGTTGGTATTCAACTTGAGCAATTTAGGTTTAGGTTAATTATGACACTAAAACATGTTGCTTGTACGATAAACATTACATTAGGGACAATCCAAACAAAATAAGTGAAGTATATAAATGGGAAAAATAAGGTATGTGGTTTCCAACATTACATTTCCCTTGGACGTTTACTTGCTTGACGTTTACTTGCTTGTGAACTATTATGAAGATGAACATGTCAAAGTTGTAAGTGTTTTAATTTGTATTTTTTCTGCAATATGAAATGAGAAATATGTGAAAGTTGTAAGTGTTTTAATTTGCACTTTTCAAAAATATGAAATGAGAAATATTTTTGGATAAACCTACCATTAAGTTGGAAAGCAAAGATCATTTTCTTATAAAAAGTGAAGGAAATGATATTTCTTTAAAATATTAAGGATTAAGACCTAAAACTAGTGAGGATTTCAGTATACAAAAATCACATACTAAAAGCAAATGTTTCTTTTGTTCTTAGTTCTGGGATACAATGTGGGTCAACATTTTCATAACAAAATAATTTTTTTGGTCTATGACTAATGTAGACCTAAATAATAAGTAAGGACTTCTACCCATCAACTAAAATTAGAAACTAAAAGGCATAAGTACACATAAGGATTGAATTGAATACATATGAGGAGACAAACACTTTGTGATAAAATAGAAAAGTACAAGAGAAGGATATAATATGAAATATATTGGAACTTAATAATGCTTAATAATACTAAGCCACTTTGAGGGGAAAAGCCTCCAAAAGTCTTCAATAA
>MU226816.1:17936-41065 GCA_018584345.1 Thuja plicata
CCCATAAGTCTATGGCTTCTTCTAACCGGGATACTATAAGTAGGACTAGATGTGGTAAAGCTCATACACCAATACAATGCAAATGAACTAACACAAAATTTTGATTAATTGAATTTAAATGTAATTTGAAAGAAAATGCAAGATCTAGCATAAACAATGTAAATCTAACACCAAAAAGAAAGAGTTGTCTATCGCGGGTTCACCAAAATGTAAGATATGAAAATAGAGATGTTGTTGTGTTACCAAGATGTAAAGGTAAGAAATTGAATGTTCTATCTTACAAAAATGTAGAGGGGGGGTGGAATTAAGATAGAGATATGTTTATTAAGCATATATAATGTATTAAGAATGATTGATTGATTATCTTGCAATGTAATGCATTGATGTGTAAATTGTCCTTTAAGTTGCCTAGAATGTATTAAATCCCTTAACCTTAATTGAATTGTATTGATTAAGTATTGCAATTTTGATTAAGGAGAAGATAAGGTGTTCCTTTTTACCCTCAAATGCACAAATGGGAGATCCAAGTTGATCAACCCAAGAGAAGGGCTAATACACAAATGAATCAACTATTTGGAAAGGAGAATAACAAAGGAAATACCTTAAATTCTGTTAATTATATGTATAGAAATGATATATGATAGTAATTGAAGAAGTAGGAGAAATGCACTAACCTTGAAATATTGCAGATCAAAGAATGCTATTTTCTGAGGTCTGTAGACTGTTTCTGGAAAAACTGACAGTTGATCCCGAACCAAAATGCAGAGACGAACAAAACCCAAAAATATTTTTTCATCCTGATGTCATCTTATGAAAAAGGTCGACCTTGACCCACAAATGTCAACCCTAACCCAATAATGTCGACCCTGACCTACACAGATCCAAAAGTGACTTTGTTCGTGCCGTCTGCAAGAAAGCTGAAAAGGGTATCCAGATCTGGTCTCAAATCAATTGTTTTGTACCTATACCTGCAAGAAAAAGGGGATTGTTTTTTGTGGGGGAGGGGTTTGCCTTGGTCAAACCCCAATTTTGGAATTAACCTCAAATATATGTAATTGAAATTGTAGAAATGGACAGAGTAAATGCATAAATTCACCTTGCTTGAAAAAGTCCTTGTGGTGGATTTGAATCCTTGAATCCACAAGTATGATTCAAATGTAGAATGTAGAAAGGTAAGATGTCTTCAACCTCTTGCTTATAGATCTCCAACACCAAGTCTTGAATGGATTCTTGAATTTGGAATAGGCTTTGAAGAAGGTGGATGGAGAGATCACCGAAAGGGCATTATGTAGCTTCAATCCTTCAATGGCCTCCAATGGATCTCCTTCATGAAAATGGATACTTGAATGGATGAATGCTTGCTTGCTTCATTTATTTCTTGATGATGTGTCTCAATTTATCAAGGATGCACATGCTTCAATAGAGAACTTAGTATCACTTCTTGATGCTTAGAAGACTTAGAGAAAATGAGAGAGAAATCTTCTCTTTTATATGGAATTAGGGAAAAATCTTCTAAGGAGGCCTACATAGGAGGATTAAATTCACATTAAAGCCTTTACCCCTAGGAGAGGACCTATATTAAATATAATTTAGGAATCAATGCTTCGGAACCCGAAACAGCCGAGCCAGAAGCAGGAAAAACTTTTTGCAAAGGACGACCTCCAAAATTTGTGAGACCCCAGGATCTGAACCCTGGGTCAAGGTCGAGGTCAACCCTGACCTAGGTCAGGGTCGAGGTTGACATAGACCTAAAATGTCAACCCTGAACCTAAAGCCCAGAATCACCAGTCTGCAGTCTAGAATGTAGAAATTAGGCTAAACAGGAGTGGAAAGAGGGACATAATAGGGGGGAAGCCATGTCAAGATCAAGAACCCATTCAAGGCACTTGCCATTATCCCAAACCACTTAATTGGAAGGATAAACATGTCTACAATGGAAGTGCTTCCATTTTTTGACTATACAGAAAGTAGATGGAGTTAAAGCCTTTGGATTCTTGAATGTCAACCTTGATTTTTATTTTGTGTGCAAGTCTTTCAAAAGTGACTTGAGAATCCACCTAGTCTTTGATTTTTTTTTATTTTGTGATGCTTTGGAATACATTTATTCAATGAAGGATTTTAAAACCCACATTTTCTTTGACTCTTATTTTTGCTTGGTGGACCTCTGTGGTCTCTTTGATATTTCCTTTTTCTTCATGGACATTGGTGGCCTTTTGGATATTTCTTTTTGATTTTCACTCACATGTCGATTAGATGGGACATGGTGACCTATATACACATGTGGACTCTTGGATTTATGGTTTTTATGTTGTGTATCCAAATTTATTCCAAAAGACTTAGGAATGATGGATGAATAGGAATGATATGGAGGGTTCATATGGATGGGTGTTTGGACATTCTTCAAGTATGCATGTCTTCTTTGATCCTTATATGTGATAGGATAAGTGGACGGTGAGATAGGAATGGTAGGCATGGTTGATGAAGGTATACATGAACCCAATATGGATGGAAGATATGAATGCTTTAACTTTTGGATATAGGGACAAAGGATGGATTTGGAAGATTGTGAAGGCATGTGGTTACTATTGTGTCTCCACAAAACACACCCCATTTTTTGGCTCTTTGGCCATGTCAACCCCCTTTATTATCCTTTTTTTTTGAACCCCTATCATTTTGGATACTTTCTTGGGGTCCTTTTTAAGAAAAGCTAAGTCCTTTCAACTTTTTGCATTTTTGAGACTTCGGAGTTGTGGGGTCTCTTGACCTGTGAAATACTGAAAGAATGAAAGTGTGAAAGGCGAAGCCCATAACATATCTTTCAATGTCTTGCCCTCTGAAACACAAAAAGATATGAGGGTCATGAATTTGGCATTTTGGTCTTCAAAACACAGAAGTCTTGGTGACCTCACCTCATTAAATGTGGGGCTATAGAAGCAGTGCCACCCATTTTTTCTTCACTTCTCATTTTTCTTCCTCTGCCTCCTCGAGCTCCCATAATGTCATTCTTTGGCGCGTACTTCTTGATTGTTGTGTTCCTTTCCCTCGATTGTGTTGGTCATTCTTGTGTTGTACCTTGTCTTTCACCTTCTCTCCCTCCTAGAAGGTTGGTCTCTTAGACTCACTATTAGGTTTAGGGTTTTTGTCCTTCATTTGTTTCATTTTGTCACCTTTTTTTTTCTTTCTTTGCCTCCCCTTTTTTTTTTGAGCTTCCTTTCATGAAGGTCACTTAGAATTTTTTTCCCTAGGTCATTGGGTATGTCCTTGTCACATTTGTTTTTAGTTGTTTGTTTTTTTGGTTTTTCTTGTTGTATTTTTGCGGGATTGTTGGCCTCCATAGGCTAAAATTTGTCCCACAAGAGTCAAACTGAGTAGAAGAACAAATCTGACTAAGTCTGAAATGACCCTTGACATTTCAAATTTTCACAGTTTTAGAATTTCACAACCTAGCCCATCACTGAAGGCTGAAACACCGAAGGCAAGATCAACCTTCAGACTTTTGGAGTTTCGCATCTTCACACTCTGAAACATCCTACACCTCCACAAGTCTAAACCTCCACTCTGTTCACCTCACCCATTTTCCATCATTTTGCACTTTCAAACTTTCGTACTCTGAGAGCCATTCATAGCTTTGTAGTCTGACTTGCCAAAAAGCATCACCCAACCCCCATTCAAACCTCCTCTTCGCAGTTTTGGCATTTCACAGTCCAGTGCTATCTTTGGTGTCTATAAGTACGAGTGACCAAAATTCCATATAATGATTTTGGATGATTCTAAGTAGTAGCTACTTACCCTTAGAGTTTTATTTTCTTTTTTATGATTTTCTTTTAAGCATTTGTTTTCAATAAAGTAGTGATGTTTGCATATTTTATTGTAGGAATATCAGAAAGGATCATTGAATCACCCATGAATTGCCCATTCAAAGGGTAACACATGCCTTCAAAGGTCAAAAATCCCCACATCAAGGTTACTAACACTGACATCGTAAATATTGATTGGAATGAGTTCCTGATAAAATGTGCCAAACCCAACGGGAGGTCATCTGACTGCACTGCCCTAGTACTATCAAGTCTAGTGAATGTGGCCACACTCCCAGTCTCATTTTTATCCTCAAAATTTATTATGACCCTAGCACACCACTATGTACTAGATGAGAGGGTAGTGAAAATAGAGCCAAATAAATTATCTTGGACCTCTAGCCAGGTAACATCGAGGATGTCTTCCACCTTCTGAAGGGCATTGACAAATATAATGATTTCTCAATCAACAAAGGCTTAGATTGGTTCAAGAATAACCCCTTGAAGGCATATGACATAGTTAAACAAAAATACTTGATCCTATCCCTCCCAAAGAAAAATATTGAAAAGATAGATATGATAAGATGATACCTGAAGGATGATATTCAGGTAGTTATCACAATGCTCAACAGATTGTATGGATTGCCCTAGTCTATCCAGCTTGAACATTGGATGATCATACTAATTGAGAAGATCAAGGGGTGAAGGGCTAGGTTCGATTGGGCCACCAACCTAAGTGATAACCTAGATGGATAATTAAATTTAGTAAAGCACAACCCCAAGTTCTACATGACATCATACATGGTTTATTTATTAGCAACAAGGGAAGAGTACCCGAGATTTGTAAAATAGGGAGCCTTTGGAAAACTAAATGCATGGTCCTTCATAGTATATCCCCAAATGACAAGGAAAGAAAAGATGGATGAAGATAGTGTAGATTACAAGATCGTTAACGATGCATTCCTCTTTGCAATCATCCACTCAATTGAAGGTGATTATGCAAAGAGACTATTAGAAGAGGGCAACCGCTAAGGTAAGATAAATATGGGCCTTCTACATTAAAGTTAGAACCTTCACCTATATCAGAGTGGCTAGGTGCACCCTTGCCCCAAAGAAACTTCCCAGATACCCTTCTGACTAGGTAATTATCATAGAGATGGCCCAATAGCTCACTTATTCTTATGATCATATTAAACATAAGAAGAAGCATTGCTGGGACTTTCCCATTTCAATTGGCTCATACACCCTACAAGATATGAAGGTGCACAAGTCCCTTGCATTTGAATGGGATGAATTCCCATTACAGTCCCTAAAAGATGGGGTTAGGCCAAGGTTTGATCCCATTGGTACCTATATCCAAATCATGGGTAGGCACTACGTTCACGAGCCTCACCTAGAGGACCACTGGATGAATTGCGTGGATGGTTATGATGTGAGGGTTCTGAATTATTGTAGAATGTTCCTAGCTTTCACATAAGCTTCCCTAGAGATCAACATTCCACCCAAAGCATGGGAAAAGGAGATAGATGAGGTACTTGACCCACTATATAATAAAGATAAGGTATATATAAGACCTATCTTGAATGCTGAGATACACAAAGATGAGATGATAACATGGAATTACAGGCTAGGCATGTGGTTAAGGCCATTAAAAATTGGATCAAGAGGCCCTTCCAAATGGATCCCATGCCAATGAAACCATTGTTAAATCCACCACCCAAAGTGGATAAAATATGAGGAGAAGGGGTAGTTGTACCTTAATTCAAGAAGGAAGACTCGTATAAATCAAGATCAATATATGGGCATGAACGCCCAGTGGTATACAACCCCAATCCTAAGCCTAAACAAGAGAAGAAAAGGATGTTTGGAAGCATATCCCTAGCTCTAAATAGAGCCCAAGAGACTCAAAAATAGCTCCCAAAAACTAGTCAATCTCCTGATGTAGAGACTATAGAAACTTTGGGCACCTCAGGAAAGAGCAAAAAAGTGTATAAGAGGAAGAGAGCCTTCGCATCCCCGCAGTTCAAAAATCTGCTAGAAAAACCAGAAGAGGAAGTAGGAGAAGAGGAGGATGTACCCTTAGTGAATAAACAAGGTTAAGGACTTCTATCTCAAAGAAGAAAGGCCTGGAAAAGGACATCCCCATTTATGGAGAAGAAAGGGCATATAAAGAAAAAGGAAACCCCTGAGATTCCCTTGGTCCCGATGAATTCCTTATGTGTGACTTCCATAATCTCACAGGGTTTGAGGACAAGGGATAGATGCATTTGATCATCCAACAAAAGCTAATGTGGAAGGGAAGGTACCCCTAATCCCTCAGGTTATCCTTACTCTAGCCCCATCTCAGTTCACTAATCCCATAGTGAAAATACCACTCATGGAAATAGATACAAGCAAGGATGGGGACACCGAAATACTTTCCTACAACTTAGATTCTGTATCCATAGAAAAAGAGGTAGAGGAAAGATCTATTATAAGGTCCTCCATTGACCAAACCTCAAAAGAAAACCAAGAAGAGAGACTCAAATATACACAAGGACATAGGGATGCATAAAAAGGCTCATATCCTATAGATAATCAAACTTCCACTCCTCCACCTTCATTTCATACTTCCACTCCTCCACATTAATTTCCAAATCCTACTCCTCCACCTTCATTTCCAACTCCTACTCCTCCACCCTTTGTTTGCATATCCTCTTTAGGTCTAACATCCCAAAAAACTCTGGGTGCAAGGAGAGTACCATCCTTTCGGACAAATAAAAAGTCGGTAACAAGTCTTTAGGCCGAAATGCTGACAAGTATTTTGAAATATGTGGAGAAACCCTAGGATGAAATAAGACCCCTAAGGGAAGAGATTACTCCACTAGAACAAGCAGAAGAAGAGGTACAAGATGCCACTTTGGGAGAGAAAGATGCAACCTTAGAAAAAGAGGTACAAGATGCCACTTTGGGAGAGAAAGATGAAATCTTGGAAGAAGAGGTACATGAAGAAGAGGGCTCAAAACTTCAAGAAGAATTAGAAAAACCAAAGGAATCCTAGGAGGATATGGTAGCATAGGAAACAAAAGGGATAGCCTTGGAATTGGATATTGCTCCTTACAAGTTTGTTACTTCCTTTACTAAACCAACGTGGTTTACTAAAGAGACTCAGTTGAGGAAGAGAGTTCATCTAGAAGAGGAAGTGGACACACACATGTCCTTTTTAGGCCAAGCTTTCCACAAGGTAGAGTCTAACGTGATTGCAAGGACAATGTCCTATGTCAGTCAAGATAATAAGTGTTGCTAGAAAGAAAAGTGGTAGTCCCTACAACTGATTCCACTCAGGAAGAAATAACCCTAAAAGATTACACTTTTGATGTGGTTTATTTAGGGGATCCTACAAGAGAAGGAAGCAAAACATTGGTAGCTCTAGGGCTAAAGCATGCTCTCGGCATTATGGACAAAGATGAAGAAAATATAATATCATCAGCTGAGCAGAATGAGGCATTAAGGAAATTCATTTTTAAAGTGGTGGGTCCCATTGACCCAAGTTGTCTAGAAGCCTCATTATAGGTTGTCTTAGAAAAGAGGCCAACCCGGAATTGTCAGAAGGGATGACACATTCTTTTGTACATGCATGTATGGAATGGAAGGTAGAGTTTGAGAAGTTGGGAAAAATAATCATTAGAGCTATTTTGAAACCTTTTAGGACCATTGTCAAAGAGGCTACCAAGCTAGTGGATATGATGGAAGATGAACAAGGATTGAATCTCAAAGTAAGAGGATGGCAGAAAGTGCTTAAGGACCTAAAGATAGTAAAGAAACAATGCTTCCAAATTTTGGTAAAAGTATATGAGGGGACCAAACTAGATAATTTTGGGATATGGACTAAAATAATAACACAGCTAATAAAGGTTTATGAAAAGTGCATAAACAAGGTCCACTAGAGACATAAGGAAGTTATGATGTGGGTGGAGAAAATAGAGGATTTCTTCACAGGAATAGATTTGGAGTTATTGAGGATAATGAAAGACAATTTTTTTCTCTGATAAAAAGCATTGTGCTACAATTTAAGGGCATAGTAGAAGGTGTTAACACAAAGGAGGATCTCCATCAACTCTTCATATTCAAGAAAGAGATGCAAAGGATCTTTGAGCACAAAGAAGATATAAAATGATTTGTGTCCTAGTTGACTATCTCTAGAGAAAGGCAAGAGAAGCATCTAAGTAATGTGTAAGAGGTAGAATATGGAGAAGTGAAAGAAATAATTTAGAGGCTTTGGGATGCTCATCTAGATATCTTCCCAGACTCATTGTCCATTTTGGGGACATAGTCAAATTTTGCACTAAGGAGTTTTTGCACTTAGCCTTTTTTGAAGCCTCATAATTTTGGCCTTTCGGCCTCCAAAAGTCCAAAATTTTAATGGTTCCAAGGAGATAGCATCAACACTTAGTTTTTTTATATTCTTGATTTTTTCAGAGAAAAGGTCAGGGTCCAATTTTCTAGTCCATTCCAGCATGAAGATCATTTTTTTCATGAAGAAGAAGAAGTCTCAGATCAGATTACTGATGAACTAAGGTTTGTTTTTGATTAACTAGAAGATATCCATCAGTTTTCCCAACAAAGAGAAGTCTAGGTGAAGACTTTAAGGAAGAACTCAAAGAATAAAGTGAAGACTCCAGTTAGAAACAGTGGAGCTCCAATTCAATTATTTCTTCTTTTGAGTGAGTTTTACTATGATTCTAGGGGGAAACTAATGTAAATGGATCAAGGATTGATGCAAGCTTTCTAATAATTAGTTTAGAAGTAGTTTAGTTTCATTTATCTTTAGTTTTAGAATTGTATCATCATTTTAGAGTAATTGAAAGCCTAGTTTAAAGGTTCAAAGTTTTATAAATAAAAGCACTATATATTATATCAAAACAATGTAATCAAGGTCAAATATTCTATGCAATAAATATATACAATTGGTGCTTCATTCGCAGTGTGATATTGTTTGATGTCTATGGGAAATTAATGAATGCGTGTTCAATTGTTCATTTCTTTCAAAGAGCTTATTGTATTCATTGTGTTTGGATTTTCAATTGATTAAATTGGAGTGTGTTGTTGTTCATCGATATTGCTATGACAAATGATGATAAAAGATAATTCTACTGCATCAATGATAAATCTATCTCATGTGTGTGCATACTTGTGGCTTCACGATTTGATATATTTTGAAAATCTTGCATCTTGATAAAATTTTCTCCAAATGATTTCATCTATTGGGTATAGATTCAAGACATGGTCTGATTCATATTCTGTGGGTTTCCATCTTTCTATTATTCAATTTGCAAGGAAGGTTCAAAAATGGTTTATGTCTGTTAGGATCTTATTTTAGTAAATTTTCTTAATTCTTGTTACTCAAATCTTTGGTCTTTTGATAATATGGATAGACTATATAATTATTGTAGCGGTTTAGCATACATTTTATAGCATTAGTGAATTACATGCATTGATAAAATGTAAAAATACAAAAAAGTACTAAATTTTATTTTGCAGCTTGAAGTCTTGAAAGTACCAGCAAAGGCCTCCTTGTGAACATTCACATTTATCTTCAACTAATCTTAGCAGGAAGTTGTACCATGACCACAAAGAACCTTGGGAATAACTTTTTTATTCTTTCAAGAGAGGAAATCGGATCTCGAATTCCTAGCAATTGACTTGTGTAAAAACAAAGCTCAATAGAAGTGACGCTAGAAGGAGGGCCCAAGAAAGAAAACTGATTAACATCAGATCTTTCTCACCCTATTGGTTCGAGTGAGTGTTTAGATCTTCTCCAAAGAGAGGCAAGCTCCTCAAACTCAACTATCATCACATACCTCACATCGACAAAGGAAAGTCAAGGGGAAATCCCTCTCACCACCAAAATGAGCCACAAAATCTACTTAGAAAAAAATCACACATCATTTTCCCGACTATCACCACAACCATAAACCAAAATCAAAACTTACAAAAACCTCATCCAATAGCATTCTTTTCTAATGCACAAATCTTGCCACTGAACTTCTTTGGACAACTTCACGAATACCTCAAGAATCCCAAGAATTTTTGCACTTATTTCTTATATGGGAAATCACAGACAGCCGAAGAACACATCTATGACTTTAAAGAGATTTGAAATCATAATGAGATTTCTCACTAAGATGTCATCTATCACCTATTCTTATATACTCTAGGGGTGTTTGCATTTAACTAGTACCTTAACTGACCACGTGGGTCTATTTCTACGTGTCCCAAGTTTGAAACCAAATTTATAAACCAATTCAAGTTGTATATCGATCCGGCTACAAGACATTACCAGTTCATAACAATGAGGAAAGACTCCAAGGATCTCATTTCTATGTTCAATAATTATTTCTATAAGATGCATAAAAAATTGGAAGCTTCTTACACTATACCAGAGGCTACTGTTATACAAGTTTACCTTAAATCCCTAGACCCTTTCACCTTGATTTTTCTAAGAAGACTTCCTCCCACAGCCAGAGACATGATGGAAAAGGTGTACAATTAAGCCATAACATTTATGCAGCAATTGGATTGACAAGAAGGAAACTTTAGTACCGTGCCTATCATGGGTAACATCGCTACTCCACATCAATTTTTAGAAATCAATCAAGCTCTAGCAACCCACATGCCCTTGATAAACCCTATTCTGACACAACCACTCACTGCTTCACCACCATCCATCACTTATCCAGGTTATGAGGCCCATAAGAAAACTTTCTTTGAGAAATAGACCGTGCCTCCAACTGAACCTATTAATCACCTAGCCTTTGAGTTGGATTCTATGAAGAAAAACCTATCTCAACTCACCAATGAACTCACTAGGATGATGTTGAATCCTTACCAAAACCAAAGTGGGTACCAACGAATACCTGCTACTCCAAATTCCTATCCTAAGAATCAAAATTAGAGTTTTAATACCTATAACAATAATAACAATTCGCAGGATAAACAATTTGGGCAACAAAGGCCTAATAGACCTTGGAACACCTGAACCAACAATGGAAGCATACCCATGGATAATGCTAATGCCTATGAGATTATTTATGCAAATGTTTTTGGGGCTCCAAATCCACACCAAGACAATGGCAGATGTGGAAGCAACACCTATAATCAACATCCTTGAAGTTCAGAGGAACCCCTTGTTCAGTTTAAGGTCATGATGTGTGACTCTTATAAAACTCAAAACGGGGAAAATTTTTATGCTTACATTGAAGAGGAGGAGTGTGTATTTCCATTCTAGAAGGAAAGAGAACCTAAGTACGCCGAGGTTCATGCATTCGAGAATGACCATTGGAGCCCTTACAACTTGAGAAGTCGAAAGGAACCTTTAACTGATAGCATTCCCCTTGAAAAAAATCAACTCCACCAGACCCATGAGCTAGAAATAATCCTTCACCCTAAAAGGGTTCAAATTACCCTACATCATCCCCACCAAAAACATTCACTAGTTAAAGAAACTCAGCTTGGTCAGCTGAAAAATACAGTACAGTTGAGGAACTAAAGAAAATAAAGGCAAACATCTTCACGTTTGACATGCTATAAGGCTGCCCATCTCAGAGGGAAGCACTCTTAAAATCTCTAGACCACACAAGACCAGGGAAAAATTTAAGAAACCCCATCTTGGGAAAAGGTGTAAAATAATGGCGAATCCTACATTATTTTGGGGAAAAAATTAATATTGTTGGCAAAAAATTTTAATTTGAAAATAAAAAATATTAGATGTACTCGCGATTTTTTTTTCAATTATATGAAATTTTTTTAAAATCTTGGCAAATTTTTCATTATTTAAAAAAATTACGGTGACAGGCACACATGCCAAGAAAAAATTATTACTTTACACAGTCTAGGAGCAGCGCCCCTAGCGTGCTCCCTGTCATGGTACAAGGCGGGGTCAAGGGGCAGTGCCCCTGTGGGGGTTTTCGGGGGCAACGTCCCCGAAAGCTCAAATGAGTTTTATTTGCCCCCGAAAGCTAAAATGAATTTTATTATTTTATTAAGGTATAATGTATTAATTTTCAATATTCTAATAGGAACCAACCCTAATTTTTATAACCATTGGGAGATCCCAGATCAATGGAAGGAATTCTATTTCAAGCCAAGGTTTAAAAGGACACAAAAACTCCCCAAAAGTCTCCAGAATAGAGACACATGTAAAATCTATTTTGGGACAAATTTTTAAAAGTTATTAAGTTTCATTCAAAGTCTCTGGAATAGGGACACATTTCACGTAGCCTATACCCTAACCTTAAATATCGACCACATATTGGTGAATATGGTTATCAATTACAACAAGCTTTAGAAATTGTAGGAAAAAAATTTCAATTTATAGTGTCCAACAATTAATTTGATTGGCGATATTGTGAAAGAAATAGATAAAAATACATAAACCAATGGGTGATGGGCCTGGGCGTTCAACCCAATATTTATAAAGTTTGGGTGACATGGACAACCTAATATATACATTATATTTTCCAAATCTTGGGTCGCAAACATGAGACATTCACCAAATGGTGAATATTTGCCATTACAGTTTTCCCTTCTCAAGAAAAGGTAATCCAACAAACAATGTGAGGGAACCCATGTCTAATGTCAATACTTCATAAACATTCCCTGAAATGTTCAAAGAAGATTGAAGTACCACCATTCCTGCTCAATCTGCATATTTTTGGGAAAAATTTACACAATTACCTGATAGATTTGGGAGCTTCATGCAATGTCATGCCCTTGTCTATTTGCCAAAAAATAGGGATGGTCCACCATATGAAAAATTGGGTAGTAATATAGTTGGACAAGACAGAGGTCAAACTAATTGGCATGCTCAAAGATGTACACATCCAATTGGTTGCTAATCCAAGAATACAAGATTACATTGATGTACACATTGTCAACATTGTAGAGATGTATGGGATGCTACTAAGTTGAGAATGAACCAAGTGTCTGAGAGGATGGTTGTCCACTAATTTCACCTAGCTATGGCTACCCTGAAAGGGATTAAATAATAAGATCAAGATTGATGCTGAACCCAAACTAAAGAAAATGATAATAGATTACAATGCCCCAAACAAATTATTGTTCACTCAAACTGATCTAGGAACCTACCAAATGGATAACATCCTCATGTGCCAAATAAAAGAAACTGAAGGATTGGATCACAGTCCCATATAGGGTCTGCAAGAGTTACACATTGGCAATGACAACTTCTAAATTTTCATCAACAATATGAGGACAAGCCTGAATCATCTAGGTCGAGACATAGATCCCAAAATATTATTATTACCATGATATTGTCAATTACATCAAGAAAACCACTAAAAATTCATGTGTGCAAGTTGTCAAGATGCACTGTCACGAGTGCTAGCTCAAATTTCCCTATCAATTGAATCAAGCAAGGGCTAGGTGCCGAAGGAAAATATGCCCATGATAATAAACATGGATGATGCTATGCCAAGTACAAACACCCCACTAGACCGTGTCATCCAAATGAGAAGACAAAATGAAGGATCAAACTCCAGTAGCAAGAGCCCCAGTCCCAATATGTGCAATGACTGGATCACTTCACATGGGGTCACCTACCCACCCTACAAGAAACCTCATACATCTCTAGGAAATGGAGAGACAAAATCTTCAGATACTGCAGACACCCACAAGAAAGGAAAAGAGGGTGCAATCTCCATAGATAGTAAGGGAAGCAAAGTACTAAAGCCCAACACACTGGAAGCCCCAGGGAATTTTTGACCTAAGTTAGCCACAACCAAACAATATCAAATATGGAATTTTTGTTTCAATGGGTCCAATTGTAAACAAGGGGTCGATGCTCAAATCAGACTATTTAACCTATGAGGTAAGTCTTTCTATGTTGCTTATAGGTTATAGTTCTTGTGTACTAACAATGTCGCATAATATGAAGTGTTGGTCCATGGACTCCTCCTGGCACATGAAAGAGGAATAAAAGCTTTGGCAGTGGAAGGAAACTCACAATTGATAATCAAATAAATCCACAGTCAGTATTCTTGTAATGACAAAATACTATCAACCTACCAAAATAGGGCATGGGACTTGATCATCGAGGACTTCAGAGAATTCAATATCAAGTCTTTCCAAGAAGGAAGAATGTCATAGTCGATTCTCTAGTAGTGTCTGATAGCTCATTACACCCAATGGAGAAGCCCAAACTAAATAAGTTCTCAGTAGAAATTATTGTAGCCCCCACTATCTCGGATAATATGACAAGCTTACAAGTCTTCCAAGATGACCAAAACATAATTGAGTTTATCATGTGCTTGTGCATGTTTGAAAATAAAATTATAGACAAAGAAAAAGAGGGACCCAAGGAATAGGCCAACCCAAAAATTTTGATGATCAGGGAATCATAAACCTAAGAACTAATTCCATACCCAAGAGGATGGTGGAACTAGAAATAATTTTTGACAATGATGGGAATCCCACAAAGAGACAACCAAATGTAAAAATTGAAGGAAAAGAATATGAAATGTACAACCTTGGCACATAGGATGAGCTCAAAGAATTCCACATCGGGAAAGTAGGCATTGAGGATGAGAAAATAAGAATGGTTCATCTCCTCACCAAATATCAGGATGTTATAGTATGGAGCTATGAGGAATTGAAAACCTATGAAACCTCGGTCATAGTCCACAATATCCCCCTGAAACCAAAATCTAAACCTTTTTGACAATGTCAAAGGTTGGTAAACCAAAAAATGGAGCTATTAATATAGAAGGAAGTCCAAAAACTATTGGATGCAAAAAATAATTTTCCAATCCAACATTCCACTTGGGTCGCAAAGTTGGTACTTTTAAGGAAAAATACCAATGAGATTTAGTTGTGTGTGGATTTAAAGAACCTAAACAAGGCTTCCCAAAAGAATAACTATCCATTTCCATCACTTGATGAGGTGTTGCAAGTTGTAAATGGGTCCCAAATGATGTCTTTCCTAGATGACTACTCTGGCTACAATCAAGTGATGGTACAATAGGAGGATATGTTGAAAATGACATTCACCACAAAATGGGGAACATTTTTCTATCGACAGATGCCATTTGGTTTAATTAACGCTAGAGATACTTTCCTAAGGGTGATAGACACCATGTTCAAAGGTTTAGTGGGAAAATGCATCATTACTTATATAGATGACCTCACAGTGTTCTCCAAATAATGAACAGGTCACATAAGTAACCTAAGGAGGGTCCTCCAAAGGTGTAGGAGGTATGGGATCCCCTTCAATCTAAAAAAGTGTGTGTTTGGGGTCACTGAAGGAAAACTACTTAGGCACATAATCTCTGAAGCTGGGATAGTGATAGACCCTGAGTGAGTGCAAGCTATTCTAAAACTAACACCACCCCATAGCTGAAAGGAATTGAAATATTTCTTCGAAAAGATAAACTTTGTAAGAAATTTCATCAGTTGTTTTGCCAAAATAGTAAAGCCACTAAATGATATAATAAAAAAGGATGCCAAAGTTGAGTGGAATTCCCCAATGAGGAAGTCATTTGAAGAGATAAAAACTATAATTTCCACAACCTCTATCCTTGTAAACACGAATTACACCTTAACCTTTAAAGTGTATTCTTTTGCCTCTTAACATTCATGCACAAGAATCCTCACCCAAAAGAATGATGGTGAAAGTGAGAGGCCAATAGGGTTTATGAGTTGTCCCGTTAAGAATGTTGAGGTTAGATACCCAAATCTATAAAAATAGTCCTTCACCCTAATCAAAGCAGTAAAGAATTTCTGAAACTATATTCTAAGGAGCTAAGTATTCAGAATAGTCCCAAACACAATAGTGAAATCCTTGCTGATGCACAACAAATGGTGAGAAAAGGTTGAAGTGGATGGTGATCCTACAAGGATTCAACCTCAAAATTCAACCAATGAAATTGGTGAGAGGCCAATGCCTCACAAAGATGATCTCCAAAATAGAAGAAGGCTTGTTATGCCAGACCTACACCAATCAGGGGGTGATTTCATATATATGGTATCAAGACATATTCTACTACTTTTTGTAGAACCATTGGGAAGAAGGGATGAATGGCTCATAAAGAAGAGCCTTGAAACTTAAGAGTAGCTCTTACATGCTAGAAAATGGTGAGCTATAAAAATGCAACTATGATGATTTGTACTTGAGGTGTCAGGACATGCTCAAAGTGAAACAAGTCCTAGTTGATATCCATGACAAATATGGAATGGGCCATGGGTCCATCGAAGCCATCACTCCCCAAATCCTGAGAGTAGGATACTATTGGCCAAAAATATTCAGAGATACCAACGAGCATTTGATGTCATGCCATACTTGCTAGACAAGCATAACCCAAGAGAAGAACCCGACAGTGCCCTTGCAACTAGTGTATGAGGTACACCCATTTTCCCAATGGGGCTTGGATTTTTTTGGAATGATTAATGCACCTTATTATATAGGTCACAAGTTCATTTTATGGCCACCGATTACTGCACACACTAGATAGAGGCGTAGGCACTAAAAACTTTACCACTGAAGTGGTAACACAATTCTTGGGGGTGCACATTATAACCAGGTTTGGAATGCCATTTTATCTGGTATGTGACAATTCCCCCTCTTTATACCCTACTATGCTCATGCAATGAGATTTTAAAAATTAAGTAATTCTAAAGTTCTCTTCTAACTATTACCCATAAATAAATGGTGTAGCAGAATCTACAAACAAAAACCTGACAAAAGTGATCAAACACCTCCTGGATGACAACCCCAGGGACTGACACACACAACTGGAATATGCTTTGAGTGATCAGGTGAGGATTAAGAATGCCTTTGGTACATCCCCCTAATAAATAGTCTATGACTTGCAACTAGTCTTTCCTATGAACTTGAAAATACCAATCTTGAGATTTATAGACAAGTATATCAAAGGTGAAGGCCGAGTGCAAGTTTGACTCATGAAACTTGTCAAATTAGAAGAGAAAATGACTACATCCTTGGAACATGTGTTGAAGCATAAAGTCATTGTGAAGTGGTGATTCAACAAGAGGGCAACCATTAAACTCTTCAGGATCCATAACCTTGTCCTCATGTAGGATAAGGTAAAAGAAAATTTGGGAAGCCACACTAAATTTCAGAGACTGTGGACAAGGCCGTATCAAATATTGAAAATATTGAGAGAAAACACCTTCAGCATCTATGCTTTAGATGGGGAGTTGGTCCCATTTCTAGTCAATGGGAAATTCCTCAAAGATTATTTTGGGTCCTAGAAGAGGATTGCCTTATCATCCCATGTATTAAATTTTTGCTCCTTTTTATTTTATTTTCTTTATTTCTCTTCTTTCCTTTTTTGTTTTCATTTTTTCATTTTTTCTCCCTTTCTCATTTTCTTTTGTTTAGGTTTTTTTTTTTCTTGTCTTGGGTCAGTCTGTCTTGGGTCCATTCCAAGTGGTCCTTAAGAAAGGGAGCAGAGGTATTTCTTAGTAAAAATATCCAAATATATGTATGATGCAAGGATCGTTCTCAGAGGTCAAAAGTGGTGGTATCTTCCATCGACAATCAAGGAGATGTCTAAAACAGATCATCTGAATCATGCGATACACTAAAGTAACACTTGAGAACATTGGTCTCATTGGCATTTGTCAGCCATAACCATCACTAGCACGTTGAATTGAGTACCCACCGTTCCTAGAACCCTTTTTTGTCAACATCAGAGAGTAAAAAAAAGAAAAGAGGAGAGGGAAGGGAGATAAGATAGAGAAGTTGATGAATCATTCAGATGATAGTAGCTAAAATGGCGATCATGATCTCGAAACCTAAGTGGCATAATCTAAGCATTGTTAAAGTTTCTCAAAGGAATAAAAGCATATATGTTCAAAGAACAACCCACTCAAAGTCACGACTGTCCCATTCTGGATACTAGTCAAAAGAGAAGAACTATTTCCACACAAAATACTCCACATACCTCAATAAAACCAAATACTATCATGCAATAGAGAAGGGTGACTCTAGAAACCTCTACAGGGACTATGGATTCCTGCCCGATAGTAGAGCAAGGTTATATTAGGACTCGAGGAAAACATTTTTTGGGCTAGAGATGTCTGACTCGTGAACTGCCTCACAATAGGTGCTTAGTAATCATGGCCAAAGCCTCTCTTAGGAATAGTTTATCCAATCTAAGGATCACTTCTCCCACCATGAGGTTCATTTAGTTTGTCAACCCAGGGATGTATACTTGAAATGGTACAACACAGTATGTGCACTAAGTTCCTTAAAGAGCCACTCTACCTATGCTGCAGGAAAGTAAAGTACATGAAAGGAATCTATACTAGGGCTGTTGGAAAGGAAACACACTTACTCCTTACTAAAATGAATGCTATAACTTGCAAACTCTACTTAAACCTATTATTTAAACCTAGAGCATTCACTATAACTATCCTTGCAGGTGTTGCAGGAACATTCACAAAGTACAATGCTGCATGAAGAAACTATAATCTTATATCTAGAATGTTGGAAATGCAGAAAGTAAATCTATTCTACTTCTACTCTAATCCACCTACCAAGTGGGCCCCTTGGTTGGCTTTTTTGTATGCTGAATGTGGACCTCTTAATTCAACACAAATGCAACATAGTCCTTACACAATCGATGAATTTACGAAGACAAACATGAATTGTTTGTCCTGCAAATGCGATTGAAGCGACTTGGTGCCTCCTAATTAGATGTGATTGTTGAAGTTTACCCTCAGAACAAGAGCCAACAACCTAACCATTGCTAACATGGAGGATTTTAATAGTGCAAGAAGAAGAAGAAAGCCATTATCTATGAGAAATAAGCACCTAGTTCATGAGAAAATGCTGTTTAATCTATGAATTGAGACATGATCAAGCTATGAAGATGAATTGCATTTAGTCTAAGAATGAAATGCAATTAAGCTATGGAAGTAAAAGTGAAATTAAGATAAGGCATTGAATGCTTCTAATCTAGAAAGGAAAGTGCTTGTAATCTATGAAAGAGATGCTTTTTAAGCTAGAATTGAATTAGCAAATGAATCTAGAAAGCTTTAAAGCATAAGATTGAATTGTTAGCCCCTACAAATAGATCATAAATGAAAGCTAAACAATGGTCAATTCCAATGAAATTATACTAATTATGCAACAAAGTAAGCTAAAAGCATGAAATCAAAGCTAAATTTGCCTATAGTAATGATGCTCAAACAAAAGTCCTTTTCTAATGAAGAAAAGAGGTCCAATTTATAGAAAACCAAGGAGAGAGGATGAAGAGTTTCTTGAAAAGAAACAGTTGTCTCTTCATTCTCCAATTGAGACAAATATGCAAAGATTATTAAAATAAAAGAATGAATTATTGACACATAAGTGTCCTTTCATATGGAATTATGGAATTCCCTTTTGAGGATAATTCATTCAATAATTAAATAACCTTTCAATTCCTTTTATGTATATTATCCAAAGGGGGTGGAATTGATTTAATTAAAAGCACTTAGGACTTTAGGATTAAATAAATTAATCATAGGGATTTTAGCTAATAATCATTTGAGAAATAGGAATTAAATGTAATGTCAGATTTATGCAAATTTGGGTTTTCTGCATTTGAAACTGAGTCAATTAAAGTCAATTAGGAGAAGAATTTTCCTAATACAATAGGACTTCGAAGATAAGAAAATAAACCAAAATTGATTGATTATTAGGTGCAAATTTTGGGGTGTTACATTTTGCCCCTCTTTGAATTGATGTGTGAGCAGCGCATTGATTCAAAGAATAGTCTGAAGTGAAGATCAGAATCAGGGTTAGGTTGCCCCAATGTCCACTGAGAGCTGACAAAGATCTAGGACTATCTTCAGAATCAGGGTTAGATTGCCCCAATACGAAGGTAAGCCATCCGAGATCCAGGTTAGATTTCCTAGATAACAGTTTGAAGAGTTTTTGAAAGTTATCTTTAGAACGAAGCATAAATTTCAAGAGTTAGGGTTAGATTGCCCCAATACCCAATGAGATTTCAAGAATCTTCTCTAGAGCGAAGCTTAATCCCCCAATGTTTAGGTTAGATCACCCAAACACTGGTTAGATTGATATCTTTCACAAGACTATCCCCAGATCGAGGCTCAACCTTCAGGGATCAGGGTTAGATTGCCCCAATACCTATCTCAAAAGATAATCAATTTAGGATTGTCTCCTAGAATGAAGCGTGATCCTTGAGGATCTGAGTTAGATTGCTCAGATACCTAGCAAGATAGATAATGAGATGTGAGATTCAAGATCATGAAATATCCAATTTTGACCGTTAGGTATGAAAAACTGAATATGCCCCAAGTGATGAGATGCCCCTAGCGGTGAGGACTTTAGATTTAGACTGATTTGAGAATAATGCGAAAAGGTTCAATGATGCAATCATCCTGCCCCCTCGAGAGTGAAATCGAAAGAAGACACATCATAAAGATGAGAGCAAGAAATCACAGAAAAGATAGATCAAGAGAGAGCATAATCGATTTAGAGCGATTGAGAGGTCCTATTGATTAGGTTTGACCATAGTTGACTAGAATTGACTTTGATGAAAAGATTGCAGAAGCTGAGAAAATGATGACCAGAGAAAAACCTGACAAGGAACCATCATCAGAAGAGTGAGTGCACAAGCGTCTGATCACGTCGGTCCCATGATTTTAAAATGCAATTTTGAGCTACTTAGGAGTGCCAGATTTTGATTTTGATCATGAAAATGGATCTAGAACGGTCCAATTAGCCAAGGGTGCAATTTTTGTGGGAAACGGAGCACTTTAAAAAATTAGGTCAAAGGATATATAAGGCCCGGAGGGGTCATTTTCAAATCATTAGTCACCTTTGACTTTTAGAGATGGCAAGAGTTCTAGCTGATATTGAGAGCATTCCCGTACATATGCATCAATTTGAGCACACTAGATGACACAACCGACTACGGAGTATGATGCACCTGTGAGTATTCGTAACACGATACTTTATTTCAACAAAAAATTTACCCTTTTTATCGTTAGTAGCATATTTTAAGCATTTTAGAACAATGTTTACCCAATGTCGCGCGAGGAAACAATTTCCTCACGCCGAGGCTGATCGCCCTTCGCGCGAGAAAACTATTTTCTCGCGCGCTTTGGGGTTTTCGCGCGTGGGACCCGTACCCTAGCTCACGCAAAGTTTTCTCATGAGATGCATGAGATTTATAGAATCTCACACGCAAAGAGGTTCCACTTCACGCGAACCTTCTGGCAGAAGAGTTTCCTCGCGTGAGAAAATAGTTTTCTCACATGAGAAAAGGCAAAAAGACCAAAAAAAGTTAATTTCTTGCATCGCAGAGTCAACCAGTTGGATTGCCTGTTGAGTAATTTCGTAGCTGCATGTGTTGTCTTTTGCTTTGAAAATCATCATTGTTTGAGGTACTGATCCCATTTTGTCCTTTTGTGTTGCAGGTCGATCTCCCAGATATCAGTTTCAGATCCCATCATCCTGTCATGGGTGAGTTGCTACAGAGACTATCAGATGCCGACAGGGCCCACATTGATGGGCTGGGTTTGAGATATCTACGTGATGTACCTGATATTTGGGTAAATCATGGATTACTTGGTGCCTTAGTTGAGCATTTCCATTCGGAGACAAATATCTTCCATCTACCACTAGGAGAGATGACAGTGACTCCGGAGGACATTTACCGGATACTGAGAGTACCTTTCCATGGAGCTCGCGTTGAGTATTGCACGCAGCTGAGAGATGGGACACAGGCCTTGAGGGCCATATTTCAGGATCGGTTGGTATTGGGCAGAGCTACCTCCTGGGAGGAGTTGATACGCACATATGGCTAGGATCATCCATTGGCAGTCATTCTGGCGTTGTTTCTGAGTTGTCACTTGGTACCTGATCATGGTCAGCACGGTTTGGAGTGTGGCTGGGGCATCATGCTCCAGAAGATGCTAGTTGTTCCTGCAGTGACATATGGATGGGGCAAGTGTATATTAGACCAGATGTATCATGAGATGCACGAGGTTGTGTATCAAGGTTCCCGCACTATGGCAGCGGGAGTGGTGATATTGCAGATCTGGGCCTGGGAGAACCTTCCCGTATGTAGGCCAATTTTTCAGTATACACGACAGCCACTAGAGCCATATATTTATAGATACGCCAGTCTGATGACCCAGCCTGCGCTGGGTAAGACTGAGCAGTGCGAGGGCAAATAGATGACATGGCTGTAGTCATATGGCAACCATGGGCCACTACTGAGGTCTGGGATGATGCTCATCATGAGTTGTTGTACATGTTCTATTCACACCCTCTGATAGGGTGTACCATCATAGTCATCAAGTGATTTCTGCTTACACGTGTGTTGTGCCAGTTTGGGAGGCCGCAGGATGTGTCTCTAGAGTATTGCACATATGCCCGATTTGTCAATGAGACAAAGAAGGGGTGGCAGAGACAGTTGGACAGGGGGCACAACATGATAGATGCTTGGATACTGCCATCTCGGTGGGATTACATGGCAGTAGTTACATATGCAAGTGTGACTCCTGCCTATAGAGATCAGCTTCTCGCTCATCCATTCCTGAAGTTCACATCGCCAGTGGGCCAGATTCCTCCAGTGGTGCAGCCACAGCAGCAGGCACAGCGGGTTCCTCCTTTAGGATAGCAACCACAGGGACAGCAGCCACAGTAGCTAGATAGAGTGGTACGGCCATAGACACCGTAGTCTGCTATTCCTGCGAGGCCTATGGGATCAGATGCAGGTGCTGGCTCTAGTGGTGGCCAGGATAGAGCTGCGGATCAGGGTGATGACACTGCCATGGCTGATGCAATTCCTACTGATTCTCCAACAGGCGGGCAGGTGACCCAGTTCTAGGAGGCTCTCCACAGAGTGAGGGAGAGAGTGAGACAGATGCAGAGGGAGTGAGATGACCTTAATATCCAGGTGGTCATCTGAGATGCATGGATATTTGAGCGGGACCAGGAGGTCTGAGAGCTGTGAGAGGCACTGTCTAGGTCATAGTTGGACATCAGATACGAGGCTGCTCAGGCATCTTATTACTATGTGGTGTATACTCTTGCAGTTCCTGAGGCCACAGATCAGATTCTTCCATTCTCAGAGTATGCTAGTGCTCGGGCTGTTCCACAGGGACCACCTCCAGCAGGACCACCCTCAGCGGGACCACCTCCAGCAGGTCCACCGCCACAACAGCAGGGGATGCCCCCACCTCCACCTCCTCTAGGTGGTTAGGTTGTGATGTAGTTTGTACCACCATTTTGACCCATTGTGCTCGAGTATCACCCTTGTATATTCAGACCGATCGATATATATATATATATATATA
>MU226816.1:97218-109952 GCA_018584345.1 Thuja plicata
TATATATATATATATATATATATATATATATATTATTGCAAATGAATTGACATCATTCCCCAAAGAAAGTAGAACTATAATCAAAATTAAGGAAAGAAAATGCAAGAGTTACAAAGAAGAGTCTTTTTGGACCACAACATGGAGACCAAAAAGAATCAGTGCTACCATGTCGCAAATCCAAGCGGGCTACACAAGGAAAACATTTACGAACAATAGCACAGGTACAACATAACATGAAAAAAAACATATAGAAAAATAGAGATACATATAGAGGAATAGTACAATAGGTTCGATTCCTTTATCACATTGCACCAACAAAGTAACAAGGGTCATATAAAAGAATCTAACAACATTTAGCAAACACATTATGGGAGAAGCACAATACAATAGGCAATCACATAAAAGGCTACCATCAAGGAAAAGCCAATCAAGCGCATCGCCTACTCTCCCCATCTTAGTCTATATCATTTAGGGAAGGTGGTCAACTCACAAGAGGACCTATATCTAGCATAGTAGGAATAATAGCTAGTTCCAAAAAAGGATCCTCTTAAGAATCACGATGTTTGATACTAGGTATAATTATCAATTATGTTAAAAGCATATCAGGTAAATTCGTATCAATATCAATAGTCTCATATTCATCATTAGCATCAATAGGATCATCAAGATTAATCAAAATAGAATGTGAGATACAAATAAAATCATCATAATCATTCATCTTAACATCATTATTAATATTAACTTCTTCCAACACATTAGGCATAGGCTGGTCAAAAGAAGGTAAAGAGCTTTGAAGAATAGAGGCACGAGTGTTAGCTTGAGCCCAATGCTTCTTACCATGTTCATTGGAAGATCGGTTACATTTTGTCTTGTTTGAAATATGTTTAGAACTAGGAGGAAAAAAAACCGGTTCCTTCATAGGTTCTATAGGAGGATTAGTAGGATTCTCAGTAGGCTGAAAAGAAACACTAGGAGCTTGATTAACACAGCTAGAAGCAATGGATAAAGGAGGTATGGAAGGCGTAGGAAAAAGACCATGATTAATATCCATCTGAGGCATGCTTAACTCAACAATATTGCACTGTTTATAGGCTTGATAAGAGTGAAAAAGGTTATCAGGTTGAGAAGAACATGAATTAGGTAATGAAGGCCAAAAGAAGTCAAGGGTAACACAATCACTAGGCCTTGTAGTTTGATATAAACTATGATTAATTGTTTTCACTTCTTCATCATGAATGAACTTAATACACTTATAGATAGTAGAAGCAATGACATGCATGGCAATCAACCAAGGAAAACTAAGCTTAACTTGAAACTGATCAGAAGTAGGGACAAAAACGAAGGTAGTGTCCACAAATTTACCACAAAGTTCAACAAGCAAGTTAATAGATCCAAATTATGGATAGAGAAAACCATTACAAGTTTGGATACACACATTAGATGTATTATAACAATCACATTGTAAGCTCTTTGTAAGAGGGTTTTCTTCAATAATGACATTGACTAAGGATGTAGGATCAACAAGACAACCATGCATAGGTATCTTAGAAATCCTAGACTAAATGTAGAGGGGACCATCAGGAACTTTAATAGTCTCAAAATTATCAAAGGTGATCGAGAGTTCCCTAGGTCTTTTATTCTTAGGTTGTTTTCAAGGTTTAGATTGAGGTTTCAGTTTAAGCTTAGCTTGAGGTGGAGCTTGAAGTTGAGGTTGAGGTGGAGGAACTTGAATAGGAGGTTGAGATTGAGGCTGAGGTGGAGATACAAGTTGAGACAAAAAAATATGCTCCCCATGGTTAACAATATGATTGAGATCATTCATCTTTGAATCATAAACAATATCCATAGAAGATGGCTAAACAATGGTATTAGTATCATGTGTAGGAAAAGGATTCATATATATTTGGAGGTTTTGATTAGGAGGATAGACAAATTTTTTCCCACTACCATCAAAATTATCAACAAATAAAGCATTAGAATCAATTAAGTCTTGAACCTTATGTTTTAGAGAATAACACTTCTTAGTATCATGGCCATTCTGACGTTGGTATTGACAAAAGGCTTTGGGATCAAAGGATTTGGATGCCATCATAATAGGAAGAAGAGGTTGAATAGGAGGCAAAGTAATCATATTAGCATTCAAAATATTACTCATAATAGAATGTAAAGATTCAGAAAGAGGAGTAAATGTACGATTCAAATGAAAAGTAATGGATGCAGAAGTGACATTGTTGAATGCAACATCAAATTGATCAGCAACTGCATTTGCTTGCTTATTTATCTTGACATAGTTGTTAGGTTTCTAAAACTTGTTGGGATTAGGAGCAAAATCACTCTTATCAACTAGAGCAGGAGCCATTGGAGTGTTTCTCTCAAATTGATTCACTTGTAATTGATAATGATGAAGTGTTGCACAAAGTTGTTGAAAAGATGTAAATTCAGTAAGCAGAATCTTATCTATAATATCCTTTTGCGAATTTGAAATAAACATATGATGAATATCAATATCAAGACTAGGATAAGAAATTTGAGCATACAAATCCTTAAATCTACCAATAAATTCAGTCAGTTTTTCTTTAGTATTTTGTTTACAATGCATCAAATCAATTAAGGACACTTGCAGAGCAATGCTATTTTGGAACTATTGGATAAAGGCATCAGTAATTTTTGGAAAATAATCAATAGAATAAGGAGGCAAGGAATAATACCATTGCAAGGCCTTATCACGAAAAGATCTAGCAAACAACTTGGCTAAAATCCTATGGTCATGAGCATAGTCACTACAAAGGATTTGAAATGTTTTAACATGAGTGACAGGGTCTCCCTTACCATTGTAATTCTCAAGATGAGGCATATCATCTTGCTAAGGGAAAGGAGCATGAATAATGTCTAGGGATAAAGGACTACCCATGTCACATGTAGGAATAGTAAACTTGGGTTGAGTTAAGGACACAAGTTGTTGTAAAGAGGACACAGTTTGAGCCAAACTAATGATTGTGGAATCATTAGAATAAATTGGAGGCATAGAAACATTAGGAACACTAGGAAAAGTGTAGGAAGTGGCAGGAATGGAAGACACAACCGATGGAACCCTTGGAACCATAGTTGGAAGAGGGTTGGAATAGGTAAAAGGAACAATATGGTAAGAAGGTTGTGAGGTAGGTAGAGACACCAGTGGAACACTCATAGGAAGAGATGGAAGTGGAAGATTCAAAGCTAGAGGATTGGAATATGGAAGAGATGTAGTCACTAAAGGAAGAGTGTAAGTAGGAATGCTAGGGAAAGGAATGAAGGAAGGTTCCACACTAGTAACAGGAGGAGTGAGTCCTAGATCTTGAGCTTCTTGAACTAAAGGTTTGACATTTAAATGCACAAGATGAGTGATACCACACAAGAGATTAACACCTTGATCACTATCATGAAGGAATTTATTAAGGACCTCTATAGCTTGAATAAAATCTTGATTATGGTTTTCTTGAATAACCCAATTTCCCATTTTGTCAAGTTCAGTTGAAAGTTTTTTGACTTGTTCAGGAGGAACTATTAAAGCATCATCCTCATCATGAGATGAGTGAGAATAGTTTTGATCCATAGAAGGATTGGAATCATGAGTGATCAAATTTTCATCTGGGATCCTAAGGAAAGGAGAGGAATACTTAAGATTAAAGGAACCCATAAGTCTTCGACTTCTTCTAACCGGGATATTATAAGTAGGAATAGAGGTAGTAAAGCTCATACAAAAATGAAATGCAAATGAACTAATTAGGAGAATACAAGGCATGAAAAAATAAATGATTTTGTATTTTTTCTTTATATGATTTCTTTAAAAAAAATTTGAAATGTAAATGTAAGAACATAAAAGAAGGCTAATCTAATATGCGTGCAAGATCTAACATGAAATGTAAATCTAACACCATAAAAGAATGAGTTGTCATAAGCGGGTTCACCAAAATGGATTAGATTTGTTCCTAAAAAGGCCTTTATGATGTTTTTACATCATGTCATAATGATTTAGGTCATTAAACTAAGTTTTAGGCAAAAATGCAAAAGTTGCTAAAATGTTGCTTGACAACATTTTGCAACTCTGCAATGTTGTCTGACAACATTGTCAAGTTTGATTTCATTCAGTGAGTGGAAAATTTGATTAATGGTAGTGGCATAAAAACATGGAGAAGGAATATTTAGAGATTATGAATCCCATTTCTTGAGGCATTGGTGATGTAATGCAAGTTTTTGAATAGCAAGAAGAACTTTGTTTTCTGGTTTAGTATACAATCGACTATGTTTATGTTTGGGAATTTTTAGATGGATTGAATAGTGAGGGTTAGTGTTGGATTTGAGTTTTAGAGATATTTTTGAGTAAATTTTGTTTACATTGTAAGTTTTTGTGAGTTCATTAGCATAGGATTGTAAATTATTTTGTAAAGTGTGTTGATACTGGTTTTGACAGGGTAGTTGTGAGAAATATGGTTCCCCCATAGAATCCAACCATGATAATAATCATGGCCTAGATAAATATGTTAGGGGACCCTCTATATAGTGTAAATATTCAGGTAGGAGTCCATAGGAGCAACTTTACTATTTTTATGGTCATGCCTTAGGCCAGAACTGTGTGTTCGGTAAGAGGTTTGACAAGAGCTAATAGTGTATGATTCTAGGGTAATGATTGGAGGAGTGGAACCAATGGTGGTTTCATAAGAATAGAGGTCCTATAGATACCTCTTAGTAATCTTAGGCACTGAATAGTTTATTTAGAGACATTTATGAGGAGAAATCAATAGCCTGCACCAAATTAGCCTATTTAGCCCTATTTTCCCTTAAATCTAGGAACCTATTGTACGGTGGCATTAGAACCCTAAAACCTAAAAAATATTTAAGGCATTGGAAAAGGGTATTTGAATCTTTAATTTTTTGGGGGGTTCATTGGGGAAAATATAGAAATAAGTTGGAAAAACTCGCTGAGTAGGGCTAATTGAGCAATTAGGCCTAGAAGTCAAAAATCTTCTAAAGTCTTAAGATCATTTGAAAGAGTATTGATACCCAAGTAAAATGGGATCATGTGGAGGAAATAAATATAATAAAGCATGAATTTTTCCCACTACAAGCACTGGATGAGTTTTGGAGTTAGAAAGAACTTGGAGACATCCAAGGATGAGTGAAGGAGTGAAGGCAAATTGAATGATATTTACCTCTTGGTAAAGAACAATAGATACCAATCCCTAGAGAGATATTAGGGAAGTCCTAGTTGAGTTTAGTAAGGATTTGAAATATCCCAGAAGAGAAGAGAGGGTCTTGTGAAGACTAGAGTCAGTTAGAGGGCTAGTTGGGATTATGCAAGCACACTAGGAGTGTATCTATCAAGAAGTGAGGAGGAAAAATAAATATTTTGAAAGAATTAGTTATGGTAACTCAAAATTCATCATATATAAAAGGAGTTATTTAGTTTTCAAGAATCATTTATTGAAAGGGAAGAGGGGAAAAACTGAAAAGCCAGTTGGAAAAGACTTATATGTATGCAATGTAAGAGCAGAGAGACAATCTCCATTATGATTGTCTTGGTCCTTTGAGGCATGAGTGAGACTTGATTAGAGTCCAGGAAATTTTGATTCTATAGAAGAGGGTATTTTCTTGTTTCAGACATGATTTTTGTATAGGTATTGACTGGTCTTTGAGCCTTTTGTCTTGTATTTGAGGAAGGGAAAGGATGTATTAAATCTTTTAGTTTGATTTTTTTTTTCTGACTATAGTTAAACTTTCATTTATCATAAACATTCTTCAATTAATTTCTTGTTCAATCTGATCATGTGCATGTTTATCATGAAATCTTTCTGTTTTGGTTACTCATGTATATGAAAGGGTAAATATCAAACCTCCTTTTGTTTATCTATGATGGGGTGCAGAGTAAATGGTCTTTGTGCTATTTGTCTTTATTCTCCCTTGCTCTTCAATCTGTAATCACATTCATACCATGGTGATGGGTGAATGTTAGTCAACCTTTATTTCTTTATGGTTAAAACCATACCCCCAAAAATAGACATTTTATCCAACAAAAGGAAGTTGTACCTTCATATCAAAATTTAGAGAGAACCCATCACACTTTGCTCAACTATTGGTTGCAATTGGTCTTATTTTTGGGAAGAAGTGAGTCATTTGATTATAGTTTTAAAATAAATATTCTGTTAAATAATAGTATCAAAATTTTACATTTTGTTTCCATTTATTTTATTTTTGATGCATGAGCATCTTGAGCTCTTGGAAATCTTCCATCAACCAAAAACATTTGTTTTTTGTTTTCCTATTTGATGAGTCTCTATGTTTCTTTTTGTGTTCATTGAGTTTGGATCTTTTGCAGTTGTGATCCTTATAGTGTGTTTGTGACATCATGTTGAACATTCTCTTAGGATCGCCTTAATTTGGTTACTTTGTGCATGATATCTTAAAGATTCTTGGCATGACTATAATGTTCTCCATGTTTTCCAGCCAATTTGTGTTTTCCAATCTCGCAGAATATTTTCTCGATCGACGAATCTTAACGGATCATTTCTTGATGATATTACTTTTGTGGACGACCTACTTAAGGAATCACAATTCATATTTCTTTCACTGGAAGTAGATCATGATGATTTGGGTGCTGACCAATTTTTGTATGACATAAATTCTTGTTCATTGGGATATGTGATCTATCTAGGCCGGCCTAATGCTTGCAAAGGCTTTATAAGCTTATAAAATTGTTCCTAAAGGAGGAACTCTCATAAGATTATCTTGTTGTAGATTAATGCTAAGGATTTTGTAAGAATTTATGTTTGTAATTGGGCTTATATGTCTAGAATGTATGACTTCATGTTGCAGATCCATTGTATATGATTTTTTGGTGATAATAAAGAAGAGTGATCATGCATATCTATCTATTTTTACTTGTTGTTACTTTTTGTTTTCTTTGTGTGACTCATGATGCAATGATTGGACAAATCTCTTTGAGTTTCCTCCATCCTTGACTGCGCCAAGGTTGTTCACTACATCTATTTTTCCATCAGTATGTGGATGAAATGTAGAACTAAACTTTAAATCAATTTTTATCTTCTTCCAAAGTGTCCTCCAAAAATAACCAACAAATTTAATATCTCTATCTAAAAATATACTCTTGGGAAATCCATGCAATTTCATAATCTCCTTGAAAAATAAGATATCTACATGTATTGCATCTGTTGTCTTCTTACAAGGAATGAAATGTGACATCTTATAAAATCTATCTACCACCACAAATATAGAATCGTTACCTCTTTGTGTCTTCGGTAACCCAAGTAATAAATTCATTCTAATATCCTCCCAAGGTCCAGTTGGAACTACCAAAGGTGTAAAAAAATTAGTATTATGACTACTTCCTTTTGAAACTTGGAAAACCCTACATCCTAAAATAAACTTTCTTACATCCTTATTAATCTAAGGCCAAAAGTAGTTTTTATTCACCAAAGCCACTTTCTTGTCAATACAAAATTGTCCAGCTAATCCTCCATAATATTTTTCCTTAATCATAGTATCCCTTATAGAACTCCTCAGTATAGACAACTAAATTCCTTTGAATAACATACCATCCTGAATGAAAAAATCTAACCATTTTCTTTGGTCTGCTACAACAGGTTCTATGCCACCTTTCCAAGGTTGTACAAAATCAGGCTCATCCTCCTACAAAGTCTTAAACTCATCAAATCACAACACTTTAACTTTCATTTTGGTCAGCAAAGTTCTTCTTCTACTCAAAGCATCAAAAAATGTATTTAATTTAACTCTACTATGTTTCAACACAAATGTATATCTCTGCAAGAATTCAACCCATCTCATATGTCTCTAATTCAACTTATCTTAACTATTTAAATATTGCAATGCTTGATGATTAGTATACAAAAAAAACTCCTCAAGCAAAAAATAATGTCTTAATTTATTGAAAGCTTGGACTTTGGCATAGAATTCCTCATCATAAAATGAATATCTTCTTTTAGTAGCATTCAAATTATTATTTAAATAAGAAATAAATGTTCCTTCTTGACTTAATAGTGCTCTAATTGCATTTCAACTTGCATCACAATGCACTTAAAATACTTTATTGAAATTTGGTAAAGCTAACACAGGTTGTTCAGTCACCTTTTGTTTCAACAACTCAAAACTCTTATCTTCTCCATGTGTCCACTTGAATTTCTTTCCATCTCTCCTCATTGTCTCAAACATAGGATTAAGAATTGAATAGAAATTACTTATGAACTTTTGGTAGAAACCGGCTAATCCATGAAATGATCTTACTTCTCCAACACTCTCAGTTTTAGGTCATTCAATAATTTCTTTCACTTTCTTAGGATCCATTTTCAATCATTCTCTAGATATCACAAAACCCAACTATACTGTCTCTTCTCTCATGGAAGAACACTTCTCGATGTTTATCAACAATTTCTTTTCCCTCAATCTGTGCAATAATTATCTCAGATGCAACAATTGATCTTCCTCACTCTTACAGAAAATCAGAATTACATCAAGATAAATAATAAAAAACCCACCAAAGAACTTCTTCAATACCTCATTCATTAGTCTCATGAAAGTATTGAGTGCATTAGTTAATCCAAAAGGCATCACCAACCACTCATAAAATCCTTCATTTATCTTAAATGTAATCATCCACTTATCTCCTTCTCTGATTCTAATCTAATGATATCCACTCTTCACATCTATCTTTTTAAAATATCTGGCTCCATTAAAACAATCCATTATATCATCCATCCTAGGAAAATGGAATCTTTATTTCACTTTGATCCTATTAATATCTCTAGAATCAATGCACATTCTCCATTCTCCATTCTTCTTTAGTGCTAATACTATAGGTACTATACAAGGACTCAAACTCTCTCTAATCAATCCTTCTTTAACAATTCTTACACTTGTCTATTCAATTCCTCATTCTTTGATGGTGTCATCTGATGTGCTTATTTATTAGGAAAAATTTCTCTAGGGAGTAGATCCATGCAATGACTAATACTTCTCATAGGTGGCAATCCATCAGGTACATTATGTAAAATTATGTCCTAATACTCCATTAAAAAGTTGGTTATTTCATTAGGTTTTCCTTCTTCTATTCCCAAATCACACTTCTTAGGGATCAATGCATAACACATATTTTCACTCTTCAAGCCATCTATGAATTTCCTTCCTTCATTCAAACAAACTCTAACAATGATACAATTCTCATTCTTAGGAGTCACAATCAAAGGAAACAATACTTGTTTCATCCCATTTGCAACAATAGTATACTTTTTCTTTCTTCCATCATGCAAATCTTGTCCATCATATTGCCATGGTATACCCAACAAGATATGGCACACATCCAAACAAATAATATCACAAAGAACTTCATCATGATTAGATCCTGTCTTCAATTTAACTAGGCATTTTTCACTTACCATTACCTTATGATCATCGTTTATCCACGCTATCTGATAAGGATTGAGATGATTTAATCTTTGTAACTTCAGCTTGTCAACCTACTCTTTAGAGGATAGATTATCTGAACTACCACTATCAATGATCAATTTGTAACATTTTCCTTCTACTTTGCATCTAGTCTTGGAAAAACTTCTTCTAAAAAAAGGCTCTTGGTCTATCTCCTCATGACACAGGACTCTCCTTGTCATTAGAGCTTCACCATCCTCTGGTTGATTCAAAGATTAAGTAGTTTCCTTCTCCAGATAAGTAGATCTACCCTTGTCCCCGCCAAAACAATATATGCAAATAATCTTTTTTTTCTTTGATTTCAAAGTATGTTTTAGATGACATGTATAACTAGTGCAGAAAAAAGAAAGATTGGTTTCTGATGTATATTTTCTCTTTTATAACTATTCAAAGTTGGAGTTACCCAAAATAAATAGTTTTTATCTCCCACCTAATTTGCCCTAGAAAATCTACAACATTCACAAAAAAATTATATATTCTTGAAAATGACTCTCTCCTCTAGTGTTAAATATAAGTTTTAAACTTTTCTTACATGATTTTCTATTTTTATTCTTTTTTCAAGCAAGCGTGTTCTTGAATGTTAAAATATCTACTTGCAATATTTTAAAATTATAATATATTATATTTAATCAAAATACTATAAAATTTATATGACCATAATATTGACTCTGAGGTCTACAAAATGTATTTTTAGTTTTTAAAAACATTTGAGTTTTCATGAGGAAATCAACTGCAGAAGTGAACAATTCTACAATTCTGCAAATTTTGCTTGTTTGGCTGCCACATAGGTGCTTTTGGCTGGAACTGGTTCGGTCGATCCTGGTTTGGCCAAAACTATGGCTGACCAAACATAGTCACATGGATGACCACGCCCTTTAAGCCTCATATATTAGAGGTTTAAAAAAAAAAAAAAAAATGATTTAATGCGAATTAGTAAATGATTTTTTAAATAAAATCATTTTTTTTAGAGTTTTAAAGGCGTATTTTTTGTGTTAAAGGGCAACCATGAATAAATATTACCAAGGAGGTTTATTTTTTTTGCAAGTTAATTTTTTACTTTATTTTTTTTTCTTTTTTTGGTGTTTTTAATTAAAGCATTGTTCAATTAATACTTGACTTATGAACTTATCAATATCATTTTTGATTTTTTATTGGGTATATGGTTTTCTATATGCAGGTGAATTGAAGCTCTCAATTTGAATAGTTTGTAAAATGGGGAACAAATGGAATAGAATAAGAAAATATGATCAAATAAGGAATGACAAAATGAAAGGTTATACAAAACATAATCAAGATCAACTTGTTGAAGTTTAGGAAGAACCTATTGATATTCAAGAAGATATAGTTCAACTAGGGGAGAAAATTGGTAGTTCTCAAGGTGTAAATACATCTTATGGCATGGGAAATTTGATAGAGATGAATGAGGATTCACTTTTCGGTAAAATTTCTTTTGAAAACATGGTATCTGAAAGCACAATTAACTTTCATTACAAACAAATTAGGGAAGAATATTTTAAAAATAAAAGTATGGTTTGAAAAATACAATTATTTTCTTGGCTATTCAGGAAAAAAGAAATGACTCATGTTTTGGAGTTGTTGGGCGTTGATAACAAGAAAAGATCAACAGGTGGTGTAAATCGAACAATAGTTGAAAATTTGGAAGATGCATTGAATGACATTAACAACTCAAGTCAAGGAGCTGATTTGTGTGGTACACATAGAGCAATGATGACTAATTTATCTAATAGGAGGTTGACACAAAGAAAATGAGTACAAGAAATTTTTGATTTACTAAATATATTTAGACGAACTATTTAAAGATATATTAGGAAAACAAATATGTTAAATAAAATATTTAAAATAATTGGGTAAATATTTATAGACATAGTTTTAGAAGATGTAAAAATATGTGTCATTGAATATTGGACCGCTCAGTCCCGTATTTATTCTAATATAAGGGATATTATACAGATGAAAGATGAAGTGATCGGTATGAAAACTACACATCCAAAACATTTTATAGATATAACACAAACTGAATTGTTTGAAGCATTCAAACAAGAATTTTTAGATGTGAAAATATGTCAAAGAATGTTTGAGAGGCCACGCCCTTTCTTTGTACACATAATTAAGGTACGTGAAACTTTTTTTTGTCAAAATCATGTTGAGTTTCATATATACTTGCAACCATATAAAAAAGCTATGGCATTACTTAATCCAAATCAGGGCATCCTTGGAAGTACGACATAATTTGTGAAGTCTATTTTATGTGATAAATTAGAAGATTCAGATGAGTTCATAGTGCAATGTATAAAAAGTGCATGAAATGATTGTGGAGATTTGCATAAATTTCCATTGCAAATTGAGAATATTATTGTTTCAACACCAATCTTGTGGAAGAGATTTAAATATGAGACATATTGAACTAAGACCGAAGATGAATCCCAAAAAATTGTATTGAAGGAGAGTGAATTTTCCTACCTTGAGTTTATGAGCATATTTCTTACTATATTTATCCATATATCCAATATTGTCATGGTACACGATGACAAGCTAAACAATTTTGTGATTCCAAAGATTGTTTTCCACCTGGTTGTATTCTTTCAATTGTAGATTTCTCCGAGAACTATACAATTTCCCCTCATTTTGAGCTTCAAGCTCAATATTATCATTTTGAGCAAGTTACAATATTTGTGCAAGTGACCTATAGAAACGCTCAATTTGATTTGGATGAGCTAGAAATTACTGATCCAAATGAGCACATTATCATCAAGGAGGTTCATTTCTATATCAATGATGATAAGGTTCATGATAGGAGCTATGCACCTCATTATTTTGTAGTCTATTTTAAAGATATTGTGAATTGCAGGATAAAGGCTTCACAACATTGGATTTGGTATGATGGTTGTGCAAGTAAGTACATGTACTTCAATTCATTTTCATTCTCATTTAATTACATTAAACTATTTGTACTTTTAATTGTATATATATTAAATGATTACATGTATGTATGCAGGTATAACTTTATCTTGCAGGACAATTTAAATCTAAAAATGCATTTAATTGGCTAGCCATACAATATGCTAGGTCTACACAATGTTAAGTTTATGTGGAACTTATTTGAAAGTGGGCATGGAAAATGAGAGCACGATGGAGCAGAAGCATGTTTGAAGCATGCACTTCACCAACATGAACTTGCAGGTACAAATTATGTTAAGTAGTTTGATATATATATATATATA
>MU226817.1:18330-57372 GCA_018584345.1 Thuja plicata
AGATTTCTATGGGAAACTTGTCCAAGCTCAACTCAGTTGGGAAAGGGACTGTTCAGTTTTAGAGGGAGAATGGAAAGGTAATTCCTCTTCATGATGTGTTGCATGTGCCAGGCTTAGGTATGAATTTAGTTTCTATATCTGTCCTTCAAGATAAAGGGTATAATGTTCTCTTTAGAGGAATGCATGTTTTGATTAAGCATAAAGATTGGAAATCGCCCGTATCTATTAGAGTTAGGAGTGGTCACCTTTATAGGTTGCAGGTTGATACTCCTAAGGCACTCATGAGTAGCAGTAACCCTAGAGACCTTGGAGAGCTATGGCATAGGAGGATGGGCCATATTCATCATGGAGTACTTAGATTGCTTTGTGAGATGGTGACAGGTGTTCCAGAGGTGAGCACAAAGCATGACGATGTATGTAAGGGATGTGCGTTGGGAAAGTTTGCAAAAGCATCTTTTCCAAGGAGTGACACCAGATCTACGGGTGTTCTTGATCTAGTACATTCAGATGTATGTGGACCAATATCGACAAAGTCTCTCAGAGGATATGAGTATTATGTTACCTTTATTGATGATTTCTCCAGGAAGACCTAGATATACTTCTTGAAGACCAAGGATGAGGTTTTTAGTCGCTTCCAAGAGTTCAAGGCTCTTGTGGAGAACTTGACAGGAAGGAAGATAAAGGTTCTTCGGTCAGACAATGGAGGTGAGTACAAATGAAATGACTTCAAGGATTTCTGTACCAGATAAGAAATCAAGAGAGAGTGGACTATTCCTTACAATCCACAGAAGAATGGAGTTGCTAAGAGGAAGAACCGTTCTATATTGGAGGCAGCAAGGGCTATGCTACATGACCAGGACATGCCCCGCTACTTATGGGTAGAAGCGTGTAGTACAGCAATATACATTCAGAATATGGTTCCACACAAGGTAGTAGGGAACATGACACCAGAGGAGGCTTTCATGGGGAAGAAGCTAGATGTTGGTCACTTCACGATATTTGAAAGTTTGGCATATTGTCTTATTCTTGGAGACACACGTACCAAGTTAGATCAGACTACAAAGAAGGGGTACTTTGTTGGGTATAGTGAAACTTCAAAGGCATATAGGATGTTCATTCCAGGGACTAGAAGAATTATTGTCAGACATGATGTCAAGTTCATGGAGGACAAGGCGTTTAGAAGGTCTAGAGATTTGCCAGCAGATGATCGGAGTGAGCAGCCAACAAAAGCTCCAAGTCCAAGTCAAGGATAGCAAAGCTCAAGTATAGTTACTAGTACAAGCATAGACTCAGGTGGTGAAGATTCACAGAGTATGGAGCAATTGGTGCAGCAGGATATGCATCAAGATGATATAGAGGTTGATATTTCATCCTCTACAGTTGGCAGTGGGGACCATGAGGTTCAAGACACACAAAGGGATACTCAGGAGTCTATGGGAGCTCCTAAGAAGAGTACAAGACAGAGGAGACAACTAGCCAAGTTCAATGACTATGTGGCATTAGTCATCTAGTTGGTAGATAGTGAACCTTCTAGCATTAGGAAGCTGCAAAGCATCAGGTATGGTGAGATGCTATGGTTGAGGAATATAACTCAATAATGCAAAATGATGTATGGGAGGTAGTGCCTAGACCAACTGATAGAGCAGTAGTTGGATCATGCAAGATCTTCAAGATAAAGCACGGTGTAGATGGTAGCATCAAGAAATATAAGGCAAGGTTTGTGGCCAAGGGGTTCTCTCAGAAGGAGAGAATAGACTATGAGGAGACATTTGCTCCAATGGCCAGGCATACTTCTATACGAGCTGTGATCTCATTTGCAACACAAATGGGATGGAAAATCCATCAAATGGATGTCAAGGCAGCATTCCTTAATGGCGAGCTGAAGGAGGAGGTATACATAGAACAACTAGAAAGCTTTGTAGCACACAACCAAGAGACCCACATGTGTAGATTCCAAAAAGCTTTGTAGCACACAACCAAGAGACCCACATGTGTAGATTGAAGAAATATTTGTACGGACTCAAGCAAGCTCCCAGAGCGTGGTATGAGCACATTGATAATTACTTGCAGGAAATGTGCTTTGTGAAGAGTGAGGCGGATGCTAACCTCTACTACTTGGTGGTTGGGGGTGAGATACTCATTCTTCTTCTATATGTAGATGACTTGTTTCTAACAGGTTCACTAGGGCTCATAGAGGAATGCAAGAGGGATCTTGCAATAGAGTCTGAGATGAAGGATTTGGTACTTATGCACTACTTTCTAGGCATGGAGGTATGGCAGATAGATGGAGAGGTTTCCTTGGACAAGGGAAATATTGCATTGAAATCTTGAAGAAGTTCAAGATGGAAGATTGCAAAGCCATGTCTACACCCATGATTACGAATTGGAAGAAGGTAGACACATCTAGAGAGAAGGATGTAGATCCCACCTTATACAGGTAGTTGATTGGTTCTCTCATATATTTGGTCAACACTAGGCCAGATATAGACTTTGCAGTTAACTCTCTTAGTCAGTTCGTGGTTGAGCCGAAGAGAGTGCATTGGATAGCAGCAAAGCATGTGTTGCGTTATTTCCAAGAAACTATAGATTATGGGATCAGATATGTTTGAGGTGAAGGTATCAAGTTGATAGGCTATACTGATGTAGATTGGGTAGGCAGTACAACGGACAAGAGAATCACTTCATGGTGTTGTTTCAGTTTGGGATCGGGAGTTGTCCCTTGGTTCAGCAGGAAGCAGAATTCTATGGCTTTGAATTCTGCAAAGTCAAAATATATTGCAGCCAGCATGGCGACTTGTGAAGCTATATGGCTTCAAAAGTTGCTAGTAGCCTTGTTTGGTCAGAAGGTTGAGACTATGGTGAAACACTGTGATAATCAGAGTTGCATCAAGTTGACTGAGAATCTGGTGTTTCATGATAGTTCAAAACATATTGACATTAGGTATCACTTCATCAAGGATTGTGTACATTGGGGGATTGTTTAGCTATAATTTATACCTACAGATTAGCAGGTAGCAGACATTCTAAAAAAGACACTGGGGAAGGAAAAATTCATCTTATTCAGAGATAAGTTGGGTGTTGCGTAGAACAACTTCCACACTAAGAGGGAGTGTTAGTTTGGTAGCTTGGACAGTTGTTCTTCCATTTTCTAATAATTATTTATTTGACTCTTTGTAGAAACTTCTAATTTGTAGAAACTTCTAGTCTGAAGAAATTTCTAGTTTGTAGAAACTTCTAGTTTGTAGAAACTTCTAGAAGCCGGAAACTTCTAGAAGTTGGAAACTTCTAGAAGTTGGAAACTTCCAAAATTGAAAACTTCCAGAAGCCAGAAACTTCCAGAATCAGAAACTTGCAGAAAGTTATTGATGAAGTCAGGATAATCTTAGCCATTAAGATTGGATCTTGGAGGGATTAAAAAAGGGGGTCAAGGGGCATTTGGAGTAGAACAAGTTGAAGAAGAAACTTGCAGTGTTAGAAAGTAGTCTTGCAGTGTTAGCAAGGGCGCAGTGATAGCGTTTGAGAGATAACAGTAGAGGAATATCAGCATAAGGAGTTAGGAGATTGTCTGAGTTTTGCCAGTGAGAGGCAAGGAATTTTGTATCTCTTAATTTGCTATAGTTCAATATATTTCTTATATGCAGCACTGGTTTTCTCTTCGGGGTTTTTCCAGGGACAATTTGTCCAAAAATATTGTGTTGCATATTTCTTTCTGTATTTTTTGGTGAAGTTGCAGTTGTGTTTTTTCTCGTTATTTGTTAATCAAATAATCTTTATAAGAATAGGAGATTAATAATCAGTGACTGAAATAGATAATTCACAACCTGAAAAAAAAATGGGAAAAAGCTTCCAGACATGATTATGCCAAGAATTAATTGTGCAGGTGTGAGCATGAATGACAAATTCTACGCTATAGGAGGATATTGCCATGCACCTGTAGGTTTTCCTAAGATTCATGTTTTCGCATAGAGTTTCGATCCCAAGACCGGGCAATGGACTCTACTGCCCAATTTTTGTGCAAACAGGTTAAGATATGCTGACGATTCAGGCATGACTAAATCTAATTTTGTTGTTGTGGAGAAAAAGAAGCTTTTTGCAGTGCAAGCTGAGTCAAACGAGGTGATGGAGTTGGATGAAATGAAGGAGGAATGGAGGCATTTGGGATTCGTTGGAGGCATATGTGAGATGCGTGAATGTGGGACTAATTACATAATATTTGGCATTGGAAGCGAGGTGTGGGCGATCAGGTATACGGTGGGGAAACCAATCAAGATTTACTCATGCAAGCCAGGAGAATCAAAAAGTTTAAAATGCATGCAAATTGATGTTGGGGGATTGGAAAGATTCGATCATGTTTTAACAGGCACAATATTGGAAGTATAATAAGAGGTTGCAAGTTTTAATGAAATCAGGAGAGGGTTGGTATGTATCTGTTTTTAGAGAAGAAATTAATGTGAGAGTTGTTTTATAAATCTATTATGAGCCAGTGGGAATGTTTTGTTTCAGAGCCACATGGTTTTATTTTTTTTTTCTATCGTTTGGTACTTATCACCGTGTTATGAGCATGGTAGGTAGGGTAGGTACCATTTAATTTGTTCAAATGTTGCGTGGATATGGTGATGTTGGTCCCACGGAAACTTTCATTGTAAGGATTTTATATGTCCAAAGATTCTGGGTAAAAGCCCAATAATCTGTCACCCTTTTATAAAGTAAAAGGCTAACAAAATCAAAGTTGTTCAACTTTAATAGTATAAAAGTGACATTTATGTTTGGAATGTGAAGATGATGTAAACTAATAAAATGTTTTAAAATGGATGAAGTTTATGATTAATATTTTTAATATTTTTTTTGAATGATTTTTGAATTTTTTTTTTAATGTTTAAAGATGATTTTTCAGTTGCAGAAACATACAGAAAATTAGGGGTCTAGTTCCCACCAAAACAATATATGTAAATAAACATTTTTTTCCCTAATTTCAAAATATGTTATAGATGACATATATAGCTAGTGCATGAAGAAATACAAATTGGTTTGTGACCTATATTTTCTCTTTTATAACAATTCAAATTCTAACTCACCTGAAATCGATAGTTTTCATCGCCCGCCATATTTTTTATAACAAATATATTCCAATAAAATATATATATATATATATATATATATATATATATATATATATATATATATATTTNTATATATATATATATATATATATATATATATATATTCTTGAAGAAGAATCTCTCTTCTAGTGCACCATATGTTTTTCAAATTTATTTAATATGTTTTACTATTTTTTTCTTTCTCCAAATCAACATCTCCTTGACTGTTAAAATACCTACTTGCAATATTTTTTAATTATATAATAAACTATGTCTAATTAAAACACTATAAAATCTATAAGAGATATTCTTGACTCTGATCTCTATAAAAGGGTATCTTTGTATTTTTTTTAAAATATCATTAAAAAGACTTAGAGTTATTGAAATGTCACTTTTCTGAAATAATTTTATTTCTATGGTAATTGGACTCAAAGTGGTATAAAACATGCATTTAATAGACATTTCCAATTGGAAAAGTTAAAGAATTTATCTAACTTAACTATAATGAATCTAGCTAGACCATATGTTTGGCCAAAATTAATTTTTAGTTAGAAATACTAAAATTCAACTATGCTGATAAGTTGTCCTAAAAGGTGACAGATTATTGTGCCTTTACCCTTCCAAATTGTTTATATGATATAGCAACACTTCTTTGATATATTTTTTAATTCTATAAATAAAGTAGTGTAGACAAAGACTGATTAGACAAGACATAGATTAAAGATATATGTTGAAAAGATTAAATTCATATGTAGAGCTCATCAACATCCATAGATGCAAAGAAAACCTTAAATTGTAGGCTTCAGCTTAGATAGAACAAAAGTCTAGTATAAGATCTAAAGAAATTAATTAATTTAAAAAGGATATTTTTCAAAGTTATGGATTATTCATAATTCAATGCCACATTTCAGATCACTTATTCCTCATTAATAGATCCAAGTGCTCATATCCATTACAATTACTTACAATATGTAAGCATTTCATTTTAGAAGACATTACGCCATAAAATTACCATATCTTTTACTTAAAAATTTAAGTTAATTTGTCTTTTATTATGATGCTCACATTTAGAAAAATAAGGATTGTGACCATGATGCTTATGATAACATATAAGAATTTTCACATGAAGTTACTTTTTGGCCATAATAGAAACCCACACACAACTCATTGATATGTTTTATAATGTAAGCGTCAACAAGCCATTTGGATTAGAGCTTTTGAGTAAATTTTTTTATACATAGTGCATTTACTTCAAATTTTATTTTTAGTATTGACCAATTCTCCATCAATTTATTCTACCATCACTCCCCATCGTCATAAAAATCTTACAAAGTTAGTGTCCCAACAAATGACTCCTATCATTTTTTTCCACTATCTATCCTCTTTGTAGCTTAGCTCTTCATTACAACCCACATGATATGCATGAAACAAGTGATATATCACATTCATGTGCCTTTTTCCTCTATAGTTATTTTTCCTACCACCACCCCGCTTTTTCCTACCACTTCTATATCTTAGCATAAAAATTGTCATTATCAAACTAGTTAACTTTTTGTTGAAGTTAATAACCGACCCCGCAACTTCCAAAACTTACCTACAAAAAAGACACTTATCACATCTAAAGAGAAAAGCCCAAGATTGGTGTTATGCTACCTTGAGATGTAATTGATTGAAAGAAGAATCTAATATTGATATCAGTTCTTACAAATTAATTGGATAGATTACAATGAATGCTTATAAAATCGTAAAGATGAAATCCTAGACGCAAACCCTTGGAGGAAATTAAAAGAGAGCTTGAAAAGTGTCTTATTCATATGACTTGGCACGACTTGACCTAAATATAGCTCAATTTCACATAGATGTGTAAATGAAATGAAATAACTTCAATTTATACTTTAAATGACATATTATATCTCACATCCAAAAGTGTCTAATCTAGGTAAAAGTACATGATATATGTGTAGCATTGTAAATTGTATCCCTATACAATTTCTTACTAAGCTGCGCCTTTTTTTAGTGTCTTTATTCTCTTATATTTTTTATGCTTGATCTAGCCTTGATTCTTCTTATTCTAACTCAATTTCGCCTATATTTTTACAATATTCTCCTCAATTAAGACCCATGATACCAATTTCGGACCACATAGGTTAGAATAAGATGACTTGGTCACTCTATTCCTAGGAATAAGGTGACCTAGTTACCTTATTCCCCTGTCTTAGCTCCCAAATTAAAATCTTACAATGGGTATTTCCTTTTAGTAAGGATTCTAAACCCGCGTCAGCTTCCTTTGTGTTTTTCATTCTGAAATGATGTGAGAGGTATATAAGAAAGGCTACCTCCAACGTGCAGGGACACCATATAGGTTACATGCCTCTACAAGGAAATTTTTCAAATCATATTTTTTTCATGTTAAACAAGGTCCTATGAAACATTTTGAATGTTTTGTGATCAATCCATGCAATTGGAAGTCATTTTCAATCCATAATACAAAGTTTTCAAGAATTTGCTAATGTTGTCATATGGGGTCAAGAGTTGTCAATATGCCTTCCATAACATCTTTATGATATAACAAGGTCTATTTGACCACAATTATATGTGAGTTTTTTATTAGAATTAATTTAGGTTGTTTTGGCAAATTTTTGTAAGAACTAAACAAAACAAAATGCAAAAGTTGTTAAGAAACTTTAAAATTTTGCAAAGTTGCAAAGTTGTCATTATGAAAAAATAAGCAAGTAATGGTCTCTAATTTAACAAATGGTCGTGGACCATTTCCATTCAATGTGAACAATTTTTAAAACACCTCCAAAGGACCAATGCAAGTTGGTTGTGAAGTATTTAGAGCATTAGAATAAAAAATAATACTAACTTCTTTTGAAAATTTCCTATTTTTTGTTTTTATAGTGCCTCGTATGGTTCCGTACTGCAGCATTTCAACTCAAGGCTTATATTAATGGAAAGTAAAATGATTCTAAATTAATTTAGTGGAAATTTAGTGAATATTCTTTCAGGGGCAAGTAAGTTAGAGAGGTTTTTATCGAGACATCCTGAAAACCCTATGTAACGATGGTTTGACCACAAAAATATGATTTTCTTTGCATTCCACTACGGGAAAATGCTCAAACTGGGTGGAATGCAATTTAAAGATTTCATTTCTATGATTAAAGAGCTTAGAATTTAGGAGGTAAATTTTTAAGTGATTTTGAGTGAGCCCTAGGCCTAGAATCCTCATGATGTGGGCTTAAAACTTGGACTATTTGTACAAATTTGCAAACTGGTCAAAATTGATGGTTTTTCGGCACCAAAAACTGATTGGAATGTTAGTTTTATTTTGAATGGTGGCTATTATAACTATTTTTTTGGAATTTGAGTGGATATTTGGAGTAGTTGCTTCAAAAAAGTGGGCTAATTATGCCCCTACGAACTAGTCACAGTCATTATTTGATATATTTATTCCTAAAGATCACAGGGTGAGTTAGAGATATGTCCTCTTTCACCTTAAAGGGAACTCCAAACTATCCTTTATTTTCCCAAAATCTCATGTTGCATAAATTTATTAGTCAAAAACCCAATTTTGAGTCCTAATAGGAGATAACCCCATTGTAAAGTCCAAACCAAATTGAATCTCACTAAGATTAGTTATAGAGTGTTGGCTCATGTGTTTTTGGGTACCCTATGGTACAAAAAGGCATTAGAGAAGTTTTTTTGTTGAGGGTGAATACATTTCATGTTAAGCACACTTGTAGTCATGGATGACCTTGGTGTCAAGTTATCAATGTGGGTCATGATCTGGGAACTATAGTTTTGAAATCATATTTTTCCCTTTATTTGAGTTTTTTCTACTGTGCATCTACATCCTTGAAGGACTTGCATAAATTTGATATTATAGCTAAGGTTTTGATTGTGAAGAGGAAATATATTGGAATTCTAAAGAGGAATAGGTGAATTTGTGAGAACAAGATGCCTCCACAAGTGTTAGAATAACTGGGAGGGGGGTGAATCAATTAGGCTCAGTGCCCTCAAATAATTATCCTACAATCCCAAATTCCTCCATATGTATAAAAAAACAAATTCAATCATATAAAACTCAGCTCGGTGAAAATGTATTCTCTAAACTTAAACTTTCATCAATAGTGTTTACCAAGTGTCAATAAATTAATACTATGATTACCGATCTAGGTCAATAAAATAAAGTATAAAGTAAAATAACAATCCACAACATTCATACACATTGACACATATATTTTTAACATGGAAACCCTATTAAGGGAAAAACCACCTGGGACCAGTAACCCAAAATATTTTTATTCTTCTGAAGTGAGCTCAGTGAGGAACCAACCCTATTAAAGGTTACAATGCACACTATTAAATGTGACCTTGTTAGAGGATTCAAAACTAACAGTTCTCTCTTGACCAAGCATTCACTATGGGATCAACAAGAATTAAATCAACATTCTATGAATGTTGTCATAAGGATTCACTATCCCACTCAGTTAAGAGATTTATTTGTAAAAAATGGTTAAACTGATATAGTAATGATCTGATTCAAATACACCTCTGATTTACAGATATTTAAATCTATTATAAGTACATAATACCTCTGATCAATTTGTTCACTTCAATTTATATCATACTTGTTCTTCTTGGTAATCCTCTTTCCTCTGTTTGCTCACCAATGTCTGCAAAAACACTCGGTTCTGTCTTTAACCAGTTTGATCAATAATGCATCAAATTCGCATGTATGCTTCAACATCTATCAACAACACACGATTTAGAAATGAATCTCTGGTCTCTTATATAGACATCATGTATCATTTAATTTTCATCCTTTAGATCTTTCCGCTTAATCACCATCATTCATTTTCTCACTTGATCCTTCCTCGGTAGTTGTGTTAAAAATACATTTAAATCTCTGTCCTCCAATCTTCATTTTATTTTCATAACCATTTGATCAAATAACAAACTTTATCTTTTATCTCAAAATTATCAATTGCCAAATCAACATCCAAGTCACCCTTGATTAGAACTAATTACTCAGTCTTAGTATTAACCGTGTTGTGTCAACAATCCCTTACTCGGTTATCACTTTCACTCGGTATACAAGAGCTATTTTACTCAGTTATTATTGGCACTTGATGTATACATAACTCTTCATTTTACCGACCATATAAACATTATTTGTTTTAGATCTTTAATACATAAAAAGTGTTTTCCACCATAATAACACTCAAATAAGTTGACATCAATGAAAATACATTAATTGATAATGTTTATCATCACTTCTGCAACTCGGTTGAATATCAACAAATGACTTCAAATATATAATCAGTTGTAGTTCATCAATATCTCCCTTTGGCATTGATGGCAACACAATATGAATATGCAATATAAAATGCCATACAACAAATACCAAACTTTTTTTCTACAACTGCAACAATTCAGTAGTTCTTGCTAGCTTGAATATAATCTATGTCAGTATAAACAAAATACTCACTATGCAGACTCTCTCTGTAGTTTTGATTGTTCAGCTCTTGAATATCTTTTTAAATTAGAAATGTCTTTGTTCTCCTTTTCTCTTTTCTCCCTTGAGTGGATATATATTTCATTGATCATTTTCTCTCCCTTAGATAGATATATATTTCATTGATCAATTCCTCTCCCTTTGACAACAATGCCAAAAAGAAAAATAAATATGCAGCTCTTCAGTAGCCAAATAAAATATCTTTGATTTCCGGTGCAGTAGGTACCTTTCAATGTACTGATATCTCTGTTTCGGTCCAGTTCAACTTTGCATCAACATGATTGATATATGTAGGTTGATGGAACCTCCTAATCTCCTTAGTTACCAATAGACAAGGGACGAACCCCTAGTCTACCTCTCAAGTACTCAAATGTATCCTTCGGTAACAGTTTTGTGAATATGTCTACAATTTTTTCCTTTGATTGTACATATTCCAGTATTATTTGTTTTTCTTTTACTTGTTCCCTCAAGTAGTGATACTTTATAGATATGTGCTTTGTCTTTGCATGCATTAATGGATTCTTTGAAATATTTATAGCACTTGTATTATCACAATAAATCATCACTGGTTCGATGATCTCCTCATTCATCCTTTCAACAGTTGTTTTATCCATGCTATTTTAGATCAATTTGCAACAACAACAACATGCTCTGCTTCTGCAGTTGACTGAGATATGCATCCTTACTTCTTGTTAATCCAAGTAACTATTCTTTCTCTAATAAAGAATACTCCACCAGTAGTACTTTTTCTATCATCTATGTTCCTAGCCCAATCAGCATCTGTATAGACTTTGAATTCAAATTTTTCTTCTCTTTTATACCATAGTCCATAATCCTCAGTATTCTTCAAATATCTAAAAATTATTTTTACAGCAGTCAAATGTGATTTTGTGGGGTTAGAAAAAAAAATCTTGCAACTATTCCAACTACATGTGCTATGTCAGGTCTTGTGTGAACAACATACATCAATTTACTAATCATAGATATGTACAAGGTTTGATTTACCTTAGGTGTCTTGTCTTCTTTTGTAAGTTTGCATCCTGTCACCATAGGTGTTCCAACTGGTTTTGATTCTTCTATTTTGAATGTCTTTAGTACTTCCTTGATGTATTTTGATTGAGTAATGTAGATTCCTACAGTCTGTTGTAAAATTTGCAATCCTAGAAAAAATTGATCTAACCAAACATCGACATCTCAAATTCTTTCCCGATTTCATCAGCAAATGAATTGCATAAGTTATCATTACCTCCAAATATGATATCATCAACAAATATTTCAACAATAAGTGTCTTATCATCATTTCTTCCTTTTAAATACAAATTGTTGTTGTCACTTGTTATAATAAATCTAATACTTATAAGATAAGAATGCATTCTTTCATACCATGCTCTTGGTGCTTGCTTTAGTCCATATAAATCTTTGTGTAACTTACATACCATGTGTGTCTGATCAGGATCAACAAATCCCTCAGGTTGTTCATTTTGGAAATACAAGTTGGGAAAGCAAGATACTGAGAGGGGGGGAAAATTAGACCTTGAAACTTTTGCCTCTTAAAACAAACTGATCCAAAACCATGCATAAATATAATTGATCTATCAACTAGTAGCATCCATAACATAAAATAAATAACTCAAGAAACATAATTTTGGTAACCCAGAAACCCAAGAAGGTAAAATTGGGGTGGGGATGAAACCCAAAAAATCTTCACTACTGCAACAATAAAGTGTGCCTGTTAAGGCTACAAAATTTTATCACAATTGATGATCTACCTAATTAAAGGTCTGCCCGGTTAAGAGCTACATATTATTACAATCTACCTTGTAAAAGGATTTAAACTTACAACAAAGTAAGCACTCGGCTAAGAGATTTAGAAAGGTCTATTAGAACCACTTTGTTAAGAGATTTCACCTGATACACCTGTTAGAATGTCTCAAGATCTGATCCTTCGATATGCACTCAGATGTTGATGACGGATCTCCTCTTTCCAATACCTTCTCTGATCTAATAATCTGATATATCTTTTCTCCGCTGCTCACTTCTCTTTTACTATGCTAGATCTATGCTTCTTCACTCTAAAATAACCCTTCGCACATCTCTCATTTATGCATACACACTTCCTATAAAATTAGGGTAAGAAGCAATCTTATATACCTTATGGATCTGACATCTAGATCTAGATCAACGATCAAGATCAAATACTTATGCCGCTTGGGAATTCCAATTTTTTGATTGGTTCCATGCCACATATTGGGATCAATGATTTAATGTGTAATTAAATTTGTTGAAAACAATAAATTCTCAAACAAGTTGGCCCAGAATAGTTTACCTTCAAGTTTGTGCCATTCCTGACATGTATGAAAAAATTGTCTTGCTCGACATATGAAGACTCTGGCCCTCGGCATGGACTGATCAACTTCACTCAGATTCTGTGTAACTCGTCAACTACTGACTACTCGACAATGACTACTGCTCGACCTATACTGGATAGCTCAGCCGTAGTGATGATCGACTAACCTGCCTAGATAAATTGCTAAGTGTGGGACACTAATGATCAACAAAACTTAGGGATCAACAATCTCCCCCTTTGATATTAGTGGCAAAAACACTTATCATTTCTTTACATCCACAAAATTTTCCTAAGTGCACAACATACTCCCCCTAAGATTATACTTCATACTTCATACAATATTTACATAGTATACATGTCTTAGAGAAAATAAAAATTATGCCTGTTGTTGCACATCATTGTATGTTTCCTTATCTGTTTCCCCCTTGTTTTTGTCATTGATAGTTTTAGGGGTTAATTCATACTTATCCAAAAATGACTTATGAAGCTGTAATGTTAATGCAAACACTGTATCCCAACTGTCCTTAACAAACTTCATAACTTGTAACTTATTTCTAGCTCGATAGCTAGACTTACCAAACTATCTATAGTAGAGAGATGAGAATCTCTCTTGACTAATTCATGTGTAGCTATAAGTTCCTTATGAATAACCTCCAGATGAAGTATCAAGGCAATCTGAATAGTAATTAATTTTTCCCTGATTCTGCCATCTTCAGCCATAAGCTCAGCTAATCTCCTCTAAGTATGAGTCAACTTATCAAAATGTATGGAGCTAGAACTAGCATCCATGCTCAATGAACTACCTATTGATTCTAAAGATAATTGCAACTTCTCTACAAGATTTTGATTATCCTTTGTAAATAATTCTACATCACATAATTTTTTGTACAAAAAATAAACATTATTTGCAACTTCCTCAAGAATATCAATAAGAGAAGAAAGTTCAACCTGTTTAATAGCAATCTCTGCTGATATCTTCTCCAAAACATTGTTCTCAAACTTTCTCTCAGACCATTGTAGCAGCTTGTCATTTGCCTCAATATTTTCATCATTGACTTTCTGCACAATGTGAACTAATTGTTCCAAAATTGGTGTTTTCTCATTTATGTCTTCCATAGAAAAAGCATTAACAAATATATCATGTATTTCATGTAAAAATTGCTTATGATGATGCTCCCTCTTCATTTCCTCTTGTTTCTTCTTCTTCTTCAATAGGTATTATAGAGTCTGAATCTACTCATATTTCAAGTTCTCTGGATCCCACTTGGGAATCACAATAAATTCATCCAATGTGACATTTAGGCATGGTGAATTTTTCTTATGAGACTTCTTCTTGAGCTCTGGTGAGCTGATACTCTTCTTAGGTTCTTCGTTATCTATTGCCTTGTCAATGCTTATTTCAATTGCAGTTTTCAATTGAGTAAATATCTCCTTCTGATCAGGTATACTGAGAGTTTTGGGTCCAGTGGGAGTAGATTGTACAGAGTGTGGTAGCTCCACCAACACTTGTATAGCCTCTTGTTCTTTAGGCTTGTTTATTATTTCTTCCATCTTACTATCACTACCATCTAAAAATGTTTGTACAACCTCTAAGATAGGTGGATTAACATTTGTTACCTCCTTTTATGTTGCTTTGTCTGTCTCTGCCTCTATGGCTTGAATAGGAGATAGCATGCCTGTGTCTACCCACTCACTATGATCCTTGACATCCGAATTGCTATTGTCTTCAAGTGTAGTGAAAATGGGACTGTCCAGTGTCAGATCTACAGTTGACAATTTGTCTAGTTTCTTTGTCTCTGCTTGTTCAATAGCAATTTTCCCTTCCACTTCCATTTTTTGTGAGGTGTCTTCACCTATCTTATTTTCCTTCTTAGTTAATAGCCCAAAAGCCTCCTTCCAAATTTGAGTGCTCTATTGGACTACTCCTTCAACATCATTTTTCAGAATTGCATAGGTTCTTAGTTTGGGAATGAACTTCCTTTGATATTGTTCAATAAATTTTCCTATTTTCTTCTTTGTCAATCTAGGAATGACCTTACCTAGTGTCCCTCCCCTTATCTATCTTCCTTTCATCAGTGCATATTTCCATTTTTGTGATAAAATATCATAGAGTTCTATAGGGACAAGGTCTCCTATCTCTACAGGTGTCATCTTGAATGTACCCATCATGTCTATTAGTTCTTCCTAAATCTTATGCTTGTCTGCAATGCTTTGCCTTTCATACTTAATAAATTTGAATCCTGCCAATCCAGCTATACTTCTAATGTTCTCACATACCTCATCAATATTGATGGGTAGTTTATGTGATGTTGTTGGTATGTTTCTAGCTACATCTGTATCTATCTTCTCCTCATCATCTTCATGCTATAGTATTAGCTTCCTCCTCAGTATTTTCTTAGGTTGACTCGGCATAGCATTTGTTTCAACTTGTTTTCTTTTACCTGAGCTTCTCTCTCCAACATTCTTCTTTGTATATACTTTTGTTGTCTTGGCAAGAGATGAAATAGTTGATGCCCTAGTCCTAGGCCTATTTGCAATAGGAGAGGTAGCCTTAGGTTTGGATTTGGTCTATTTAGTTTCCTTGGCAACCACTGGCTGCTTTCCTTTTGCCTTCTTTGTGATATCTTCTTCAGGTTCACTCTCCTCTTCTTCACTAGTCATATCCTCTCCTTGACCAGTTGAAAATCCCAAAGTTGCATCCTCTATTTCTTCATCATCCTCTATTCCAATCATCTTCTTCAACCCTTTGCTAATATTTTTCCTTTTCCTCTCCATAGTTCCAGCCTTTAAATCCATAGAGATTTTGGACTTAGCTTCCTCATAATTGCCAAAATGTCTGGCTTAACCATCAATCTCTTCTGCAAGTAGAGCTGTTATAGCTATAGGTGTTACATCAATATTCACCTCATAAGGAAATGGCCTTAGCCATGATACCCTCAACACTACTGCATGAACATAGTTAAAATCTATATCCACTAGGAAACAGATGTCCTCATAGTGTTTCTCAACTAGTGACTTGGGAATTTTGCTTCTCAATCTCATCCTTTTCTTAAATTCAAAAAAGTATGTTCCCATGACATTGTTAAAATTACTACCTAATTGCTCAGTAAGTACATTGATTTGCTGTGTAATTGGATGGTCTGTCTTCCTCACAATATCTCCAAAAGTAGGAAATGTATTCTGTATATATAAAAATATGCAAACTAGCAGAGAACCAAAATTACACATTGAGTTCTTTGCCTTTCGGATTGAAGAAAGGTTCTCAGCCAGCTACATCATCTGAAGCTCAGAAAGGTCATAGGTATGGTCCTTATTTATAATCTTCCATGTTTGGTTGACTGCAATACATGAGACACTATCCATTCGGCTTAACTGGTAGAATTTGTGAGCTATGACCCTTATTGCAAAATCGATCTCCAAATTTGTGATAGTAGAGATTGTCATCCCTCTCTTGTTCCAAACTTCCCTGGTGTTTTCTTCAATATCTTCTTTACTCTGACATCTCATGGTTCTTTTATCATTGACAGTTGGATAACCAGTTACACGATTGATGATTTCCTTTATGATCTTAACTGGTCCATTATCCAACCAAATGTTCATATCATGTACGCTGCTAAGGACAATCTTAATCCATTCAATTTTGAAATCCCTTGGAAAATCTAGGGCACAAGTTAACCCTTTCTTGGCTAGATGTTTATGCTCATCTTTTAGGGCTCCATCTACACACAATTTCCCATAGGATTGTCTTAGCTCATAATCCCCAATTTCGCTCACTTTGCACATATAACATGATCTAATATCGTGAATTATAAGAACCTTTGGTGGAATCGATGATAGGGCTTCAATCAAATCACCTTGGATAGCACTTTCAAGAACTTCCCTGAAAATAGGAGGCGCACAGGTGTCGCTCCTAACCAATTGAACTTTCATCAACTCCTTCTCCATTTTCTTAGCTGGTGCAAAATAACTTGCATCCATTGTCTCTGAAATAGGGTTTCAAAGATCACGAACAAAGTACCTCGGCAAGTATCAAAACTCACACTTTCCACTAAAGAGGTTGTCGACGGCACGCTGTTGAAATCTTTGAAGAATTCTTAATCGCGTGGTGAGAATTAAAATGAATGGCTCATTCCTTTATATAGGTTCCAACAGTCAAAATTAGGTTAGTATTAAATGTTCTATTTGTTGAGTGAGTGCCAAACAGCTATCCTTGACCGACTCACAAAATTCGTCGACCTCTCGGTCATCAAACAAAAATTTCTTAATCATATCAACTCGGCATACACTTGGAAACTCAGTCTTAGTGCACAATAATACTGTTGCTTGGCACCTATAGTGCATATTGACTCTGCTTGGCAAATGTCTCAAAATATGTCCTGATGCATCTTATCATATGCAGATATGGACTTTTGCATATTTATATGTTAGGAACTGATGAAAGATATGGAATATAAATGCAATTCCTCACATACCTCTTGTGCTTAGTTGGTGATGGTGTGATCACTTGATCCATTGGATTGGGTGACCTTAGCTGCAGTAGCTTCACTTCTGCTCAGTTCTACTTTCCTTGTCCATTCTTGGTTCATCTGTGCTCTAATCTTCTCAACAGTAGGAGTAGGTATCCTTGTATTTCATTCTCTCCTAGTATGACCAATTTTTAGACAGTTAAAACAAACTAGGTTTCCATTCATCCAACTCTTAGATTTTCCTCTGAAATGTGTCTTTATGCAATTTTCTGGAACATGCCCATACTCACCATAGTAATGACACCTATGCCATGTGTTGTAATCCCAATTATAAGTGTTACCTTTCCTTGGTAATTTTTCTTGTGTCTTTGATGTCCATTGTTGTTTAGCATTAGATCTGCAAGCTTGTGCTCTGTGTCAAAATTTCTGACAGTTGTAACAATACCCATTGAATCTAGGTGTGGGAGGTGCATTGTTTGCCTTCTCCCAATATTCATGTGCCTGTTGTCCAAACTTATTATAGTTAAAGAAATAACCATTAAATTTAGGTTTAGGATTAGACTTACCATTCATGCTTTGGCAGATGTTTGTTGTGTGTCCTAGCTTCCCACAGTGGTAGCATACAGGCTTGTTGTTCTTTGTCTTTGCATTCCTCCTTTCACCAGTCTTAGATGATTCTCCTTTCTCAGAAGATGCATGTTGTTCGGTATGACCTAATCTAGAAGAATCCTTAGATCTTCTTGATGCTTCCATCAAGTTTTCAAAATGATTCAAATCTTCATTAGGTCTTTTCAATCTTTCAGTAAGTTCTTTCTCAGATCTCAATTCATCTTTCAATTGACTATTCTCAGATCTCAGATTCACAATTTCTATGTCTTTCCTATTGATCTCCTGATTCACAAGTAGCGGTTGATTCACTATGTCAACTTGATTGTTTGTCATCATTTGTACATCATGTGTCCTTTCATCAAGTCTAATAGTCATCACTCTTTTGTCTTCATCAGCCATATCCTTGTCATCTTAAGCTTTCTTCTTCTGTTCCACTACTTTACATAGTCTTACTATTTGCGTTTCTTGTTCTCTTTTCAGGTTTTTGACTTCTTCACACAATTTATTGTTCCTTTCCAGTAGATCTAAAATTGTTACATCACTCTCAGTAGAGCTTCCATTATGAAATAGATTTGTAGTATCTTCTTCCTGATAATGAGTTTCATTCATTTGTTTGGCCAAATATTTCCTTGCTTGCAAGGAATTCTTTAGTTCTTGTCTTGTTGTTTCAAGTTGGTGTAATGCTAGCTGAATATCAATCTTTTGATTCTCAATAAATTTAGCCAATTTGTAAACCTCCATCTCAAGATCTGTATTCTCAAGCTGATTAAAACTATTTTATAGGAGAAATGAGCTCTGATACCAATTGTTGGAAATATAAGATGGGAAAACAAGATACTGAGAGGGGGGGTGAATAAGATCTTGAAGCTTTTGCCTCTTAAAAAAAATGATCCAAAACCATGCATAAATATAATTTTTCTATCAACTAGTAGCATCCATAACATAAAATAAATAACTCAAGACACAAAATTTTGGTAACCCAGAAACCCAAGAAGGTAAAACTGGGGTGGGGAAGACACCCACAAAATCTTCACTACTGCAGCAATAAAGTGTGCCTGTTAAGGCTACAAAATGTGATCACACTTGATGATCTACCTGATTAAAGGTCTGCGCGGTTAAGAGCTACAGATCATTACAATCTACCTTGTAAAAGGATCTAAATTTACAAAAAAGTAAGCACTCGGCTAAGAGATTTAGAAAGTTTTTTTAGAACCACTCTATTAAGAGATTTCACCTGATACACCTTTTAGAATGTCTCAAGATCTGATCCTTCGATATGCACTGAGATGCTGATGACGGATCTCCTCTTTCCAATACCTTCTTTGATCTAATAATCTGATATATCTTTGCTCTTCTGCTCACTACTCTTTTACTATGCTCGATCTATGCTTATTCACTCTGAAATAACCCTTTTCACATCTCTCATGTACACCTACACACTTCCTATAAAATTAGGGTAAGAAGTGCAATCTTATATACCTTATGGATCTGGCATCTAGATCTAGATCAACAATCAAGATCAAATACTTATGCCACTTGGGTATTCCAATTTATTGATTGGTTCCATGCCATGTATTGGGATCAATGATTTAATGCATAATTAACTCAAATGAAAACATTAAATGCTTAAAAAAGTCCACCCAAAATAGTTTACCTTCAAGTTTGTGCCATCTCTGACATGTATGACAAGATTGTCTTGCTCAGCATATGAATACTCTGGGGCTCAGCATGGGCTGATCAACTTCACTCAGCTTCTGTGTAACTCTGCAACTATTGACTTCTCAGCAATGACTACTACTTAGCCTATACAAGATAGCTCGGTCATAGTGATGATCGGCTAACCTGCCTAGATAAACGACTAAGTGTGGGACACTAATGATCAACAAAACTTAGGGATCAATAGTTCAATGTATACCTCCTCTTCTAGTTTTCCATTCAAAAATGAAGACTTCACATCCATTTGATATACCTTGAATCCTTTATATGCAGTGTATGCAAGTAGTATTCTTACTCCTTCAAGTCTAGAAATTGGTGCAAAATTTTCTCCATAGTCAATTCCTTCTTCTTTTACATACCCTTTGAAAACCTATCTTGCTTTATTTTTATTACATTCCCATCTTCATTCAATTTGTTTCTAAAAATCCATTTGGTGCCAATGATATTTTTATCACTCGGTCTCGCTACTAATGTCCATGTCTTATTTTTTTGTATCTGCTCAATTTCCTCATTCATGGCATTAAATCATTCTTCATTTTCTAATGCATCTCTAACATTTTTAGGTTCAAATTGAAAAATTATACAAGTGTCATCTCTCAACTTACTTCTTGTCAATATGCTTTCTCTTTTATCTCCAATGATCTAATCCCGTGGATGGTTCCTTCTTACATATCTAGCAAGTACAGGTTTAGTTCTTGGTCCTTCATTATCTTCTTCTACATCTATATTGTCTTCTGGTTCATGATCTTTTGTTTTAGCATTTTCTTGATTCTCGGTATATGCTACCTATTACCCGGTGACATTAATCAGTTTCTCGGTAACATTACCTTGTTGCCTGGTAATGCTAGGCACCTGTGTCAGTATAATATTAGGTTCTTCCCAGTAAACAAATTTTATGTAATCTTTAGGTTTTTTCACACTATCCTCATCATTTAGCTCAACAAATTCATCAACTTTCACATTTGCACTCTCAATGATTTTGTTAGTTTCCTTGTTCAAACATTTGTAAGCTTTACTCTTAGTAGAATATCCAATAAATATTCCTTCATCACTTTTTGAATCAAATTTTCCATTTCTCTCATCTTTTAGAATATAACACCTACTACCAAATATTCTAAAATAACTTACATTTGGTGTATACCCATAGCATGGCTCATAAGGTGTTTTTCTTGAATCTTTCTTCAATTGTACTTGGTTCAGTCTATATACTCTTGTGCTGACTACTTCTCTCCAGTGTGTTTTTAAAACTCCTTTCTCAATCATCAATGTCATAGCACAATCAACAATTGTTTTTTTCTTCTTTTAGCAATCTCGTTCTATTGTGGTGCCCTTGGTGCGGAAACTTGTCTTTTAATTCCATACTCATTATAAAAATTAGTGAACTCATCATAAATAAATTAACCTCCTCTATCAGATCTCAAACACTTCAGATATCTATCAGTTTCTTTTTCCACTTTAGCTTTATACCATTTAAACATCTTAAATGCTTCAGATTTTTCTTTTAGGAACATGACAGTCATCGTCCTAAAATAGTCATCAACAAATTAAAAAAAATATGTCTCCATAATAGCTCTATGTTCTCATTGGTCTACATAGGTTTCTATGAACTAACTCTAAATTTTCATTAGATGAAAAATTCTTTCTCTTGAAGCTAGATTTTGACATCTTTCCCATTTGCTAATTTTTGCACATTACATGGTCTAGTTTAGATAAGCTCGGTAAGCCTCTAAATTTTCTTTTTCTACTAATCTTAGTCATGTTGTCAAAATTTACATGACAAATTATTTTATGCCATAACCATATATCTTCATTCGTTTCCAATAAACAAGTAGTTTTAGTCGTGTCAAGATAGAATAGGTTACCTTTAGATTGTTCACCAGTACCAATCATTTTTCCTTTTCCATCATATATTCTTTCTTTTCTGTTCTCAAATGCAACTCGGTGACCTCAATTTTTCAACTATGAAACACTCAAAAAATTGTAGTTAATTCCTTTTACCCAATAAGCATTTTCACTTTTGATTTTCTTGTTCATCATAATAGTTCCTTTTCCTTTCACTTGACAGGGTGTATCATTTACCATTCTTACTAATCCTCCATCGTAATGTTCAATAAATTCAAATTTTCCTTTATCACAAGTCATGTGATGTGTACATCCACTATCAATGACCCAAATATCATGTTTACCAACTTTAGAGATAAGTGTTGTTTCTACATACCTTTCATCCTCACGTGAATCATCTTTCAACGCTACAAACACTATCTCAATATCTTCATGTCACTATCAAAGTTACTATCATTCACTTTATCTTCAACAATGTAACATGATTTCTTACCTTTATCCTTGTAATCTTGGTTATCTCTTCTGGCATACTGTCGGTTGCTTCTGATGTCTTGGTCATCCTTTATGTCATTAGATATATAATTTCTATCATCATTCTTTTTGTTAGGGCATCTTGCAGCAAAATGACCAATCTCTTTATAGTTAAAGCATATCAAAGGTAGTTTACCTTTATATCTTCCTTTACCTCTGTGTAATCTTATAACCATTAAAGCTTCAAGTTCATCGATTCCTTGTCATCACTATCATTGTCACTATTATTTTTAATTATGTGTTTGCTACTACTTTTACCAATTTTCAAAGTAGACATAAATGTGGATTCCATAGATGGTACAATACTATTGTGAAAGTCATTCAACTCAAAAGAAATCAATATTCCAACAAGACTATCAACAGTAATGTTATTTCTAGGTGATGCTCTATTTCATGTATTGCAAAGAATCTTATAGAATAAATAGGTAATAGAGATCTAAGAATCTTAGTCACAATTATGTCTTCATCAATGGTTCCACCAAATCCTCGAATAGCATTCACAACTTCTTTAAGTTGGTTATTGTATTGTGTGATGTCTTATCCTTCCTTCATTCGCATGTCATCAAAATTTCCATGAAAACTTTCAGCTTTGGCTCTTAGAACATTTACATCTCCTCCATAAACTAGTGTAAGTTGATCCCACATCTACTTGGAAGTTGCACATGTCTTGATATCTTCAAGTTTAGAATCAGTAAGTGAAGAAGCAATGTCTACCATGATAAGGTTATGTTCATGTTTTTCGTTCAATTGATTCACTGTTAGAGGTCCACTAGGTAATATGAATTCATTATCCAGAAAATCTTTAATGTTGCTTTCTATAGAAGTTGAGAAATCCAACTTCACAGCTTGCCAAGAACACTTGCATGCAAAAACCTAATGCTGAATGGAAACCATAGAGACAGAAGCCTTGGAAAATCTCAGTGGAGTGAGACAAAAATTATATTTCCTAAAAAGTGATCAACAATGATTACAAGCATTCAACCTTAAAGGTGAATGAAACCCTGAAAAGGGAAAAAGCTAACCTAAGAGAAAGCTTAAGAGAAAAATAGAGTACGACTAACTTAAAAATTAATATCCACATGATATAATTAATAAGTGAAGATAACTATATACTCTAACACCCCCCCTTAAGCGAAGCTCAGGAGGTAAGCTACCCTAGCACAGCTATGAAAGTAGGAAAATGGGTCCCGGCAACAAGGCCTGATCAGGTACCTAATACAAGGAAATCTCTGTAAACCGGAGACAAAGGAGAAAACCCAGTGGGAAAAACTCCTCTCCAAAAAGAGATATAAAAGCAAGTAAAAGACAAAGAATGACTTCAAGAGACTCTCTCAAAGCCATGATTACAATGCATGTTGCCAACCCCCCCGAGAGAGAGGGTCGAGGCTCCAAAGCCCCCCCAGAATCAAAGAACCCCTGGATCAATGAACAAACCACTATGACTCCAATGAAAAGTAGTGAAAGATAGTGAGCAGTGAAGAGGTGATCTCAAAAAATGGGGTGTCACTAGAAGGCCGAGCTGATGCTCAAAGGAGTAGACACGAGGATCCTGAAAAGGAATCCCCAATGCAAGTGGTATGACAGGTGTGCTGACACTATCATGAGAGAGGAGATGAGTGTCCTCTGTAGAATCCTCAACAACTGCACATGGTGGCTTGATGAATGGAGCTAAAGGGTCTGGCAGTGCTAAGGAAGAGTCCTACTGAAGAGAAGAAACCTCAACAAGATGTGGTGTGGAAGTCACAGCAGTGGTCTTAGGAACAATACAGAGGTTCAAATGACCTGACTGCACCACATGATGCTCTCGTGGAAGAGGAGAGCTGAGCTTCGATAATGGAGATGGTGGACCAAAATATGTGAAGGTGTAGAGATAGGTGGAATGATCAATTATCCCTATAGCAACAATGCCACTTGTCGCACTATTCCAAATGAAGAATGAATCTGGCATGAACTCAACTGTCTTCCCTGATCCATTGTGTGTAATCTGGTAAATCGAGAGATGGTTTGCAGACATAGATGGAACATACAATACATCATTGAATATGCCATCCTAAATGCATATAGAACCTTTCCCGTAGACTGGCATAACAATGTTATTCCCCATGAGAATGTGGGGAATAGGAGAAGCCTCAATAGAAGAGAAGATCTGTGGAGAAGACGACATATGGTGAGAAGCACCTGAATCCAGTATCCAAGGGACCTGGGAAGGGAATGCAATGGAAGCCTAGAATGCATGACCCTATCCAAAATCCTATCCAGATGTCGAAGATGAGGCAGAAGACTAAAAAGAAGACCCCTGTGAAGTGGAAGAGGATGGAGAGGAAATAGTGCTCTTCTAAAGGAGAGCTTGCAAACCTACAATCTATTTCTCATAGCCATCAAATATCTTCTGAAAACAATGTGACTCATCATGAGGTCCCTTCTGACAATAGGAACATGTAGGGTTCTTAGTCTTCTATTTCTCCTTCTTAGAAGGAGATGGTGAGCTAGTAGAGTGCTTAGAAGAGGAATCAGGTATCTACTTCGGCTTCGGCTTTTGTGTATCAAGAGATGACTTGGCAAGCAATGCCTGTGACTGTGAACCGGTAAGAGAATCCATCTGATTGATCTTGGACTACTCACGAGTTAACCTATCATAGAAGGTCTCAAAAGAGGACATAACATGTCATGCACCCAGTGCATCCATAGTGGAGTAGAAGGTAGAAGTGAAAATCTGATAAGGGCCATGAAGCTTTGAGAGTATCAGAAAGATACACTCATCATTTGACTTTGTCTTTCTAGCAACCTATAAAATAGATTGAAGAGACTTGAACTTCATCAGAAAGTCCTCAATTCTAGTGAATGATTTAGGTACCAAGGAGGTGAACTCTGCATCTATCTAGAGAACCCTGAACTGATTTATTGTGCCAAACAAGGTGGAAAACTTGTCCCACATATCCCTAGGTGTGGTCAGACCATCCAGGTGGAATAAAAACCCATCTAAAATATTCATGGAAATGAGGCCCATTGCCTCATCCATCCTATTTCTGTGCATAAGAGCCTCATAAGGCCTCTATAGAACTAGCTAAACCGCATCCAGGTAGGACCATAAACCTCGTGACATAAGGAGTTTGGTCATTTGTGGCTTCCATGTGTGGTAGTTATGTGGAGTCAGAATGACAATGGATGTGTTTGACATTGAGAGAATAAGACAGAAGTAGAAGGGTCTCTCTGAATTGAAAATGTAGAAAGAAATGTGCACCCCCCACAAACTATCAAACTAACTCCTGTACACCATAAAATGAAGCAAAAAATACAAAGAACAAGAGAAAAACCTGAGGTCCAAATGCAGAGAAGGAGGAAAACAAAGCCTTAACTTTGACACTAAAACTAGGAGCTCAAATGGCTAAACCAGTGATCAAGACTAGCATCATCACGTCCAGCTTGGAAACACCTTTTCGGTGATATTTTTTTTTTCAAAAATGGACACCGTATGCTCAAGTTACGGCCAAAAACCTGAGTGCCCCTCTTAAAACCAACTCTTTGGAAAAAACTAGACATTGGATAAAATTTGACGTGAAAATTCCCGTCACTGTCCACTGGCAAAAAATTGACGGTCATCGAGGCTATCACCAAAAAAATTTTCTAGTCACCGGAAATTTCAAAAATGGCTAGAAAATTTAAAAACCCGCCGAAAAAAAACTTTTCTGGTCGGTGACATCAGCAATGACATCACCTAGCAGCTGGCAGAGAACCCAGTGGTAGGCTGGTGGCAAACGCTAGTGGCGGTGGCTAGCGGGCTGCTCCCGGGCGGTTCCCGAGCAGCAGTGCAGTGGCTGGTGGCACCGCTGGTGGTGGAGCTGCTCCACCGGAGACTGGCAGCCGGTGGGTGGCGCGGGCCGGGTTGGGGTGGCTACAAGGTGCCGCCAGGGTGGCACATTGGAGGCACGCTCCGGAAGTACCAAAAAACTATTAAAAAACTTTTTTTTTTTTTTTAAATTTTCGCCTCATTTTTTGAGTCGTATGGCCAAGGAGGTCGATTTTTTTCCTCTGGGGTAACTGTGACCAAAACCAGCAAATTTTATAGGTATTTCAACTCTCTCGGGCCTTCTGAATGCAATGGTGGAGTCTATTTTTGCTCAAAAGGCTCCAGAAAATAGTGCCTCCTTCAAAGTGACAGAAAAACCCTAGAGAAGCTGTGGTTGTTGTCTTCGAATCGTGGCTTCAAAAACCTTCAAACCAGGCAGTGATAGGGTGGCTTTGATACTATGTAGAAGTTGAGAAATCCAACTTCACAGCTTGCCAAGAACACCTGCATGCAAATACCCAATGCTGAATGGAAACCACAGAGACAAAAACCTTGGAAAATCTCAACGGAGTGAGAGCAAAATTATATTTCCCAAAAAGTGATCAATGATGATTACAAGCATTCAACCTTAAAGGTGAATGAAACCCTAAAAGGGGAAAAAGATAACCTAAGAGAACGCTTAAGGAAAAATAGAGTATGACTAACTTAATAATTAACATCAACATGATATAATTAATAAGTGAAGATAACTATATACTCTAACACTTTCAATTCCTGATAGGTATAATATCATTCTTATTTTCCATTTCTGGAAGTTATCCTTATTCATCTTAGGTACATCTCTCTTAAAAATCTTGTGATCTTTAGCTCAAGTCCTTGAAAAATTTCTTCTAAGCATTGTATGTTCCCTGATAAGCACTGATAGCTCTGATACCAATTGTTATAATAACTGAGAGAGGGTGAATCAATTAGACTCAGTGGCCTCACAAAATTATCCTACAGTCCCAAATTCCTCCATATGTATAACAAAACAAATCCAATCATATAAAACTCATCTTGGTGAAAATGTATTATGTAAACTTAAGCTTTCATCAGTAGTGTTTACCGAGTGTCAGTAAATTAATACTTTGATTACCGATCTAGGTCAATAAAATAAAGTGTAAAGTAAAGTAACAATACACAACATTTTTTTTTAAAAACAAAAGTGGGCTTACCACTGAATATATATATTAGAATACACAACATTTATACACATTGACAGATAGATTTTTAACGTGGAAACCTTGTTAAGGGAAAAAACACCTAGGACCAGTAACCCAAAATATTTTTACTCTTCTGAAGTGAGCTTGATGAGGAGCCAACCCTATTAAAGGTTACAATGCACATTGTTAAAAGTGACCTTGTTAGAGGATTTAAAACTAACAATTCTCTCTTGACCAGGAATTCACTATGAGGTCAACAAGAAAACAATCGACATTCTCTGAATGTTACAATAAGGATTCACTATCCCACTCGGTTAAGAGATTTATCTGTAACAATGGTTAAACTGATATAGTAATGATCTGATTCAAATACAAATCTTATTTGCAGATATTCAGATTTATTCTAAGTACATAATATGTCTAATCAATTTTTTCACTTGAGTTTATATCATACTTGTTCTTCTCAGTAATCCTCTTTCCTCTATTTTCTCGACGATGTCTGCAGAAATGCTCATTTTTTTCTTGAGCGATTTTGATTAGTCATGCATCAAATTTGCATGTATGATTCAACATGTATCAACAACACATGATTCAAAAATGAATCTCTTGTCTCTTATATAGATGTAATGAATCATTTAATTTTCATCCTTTAGATCTTGCCTCTTAATCTTCATCGTTCATTTTCCTTCTTGATCCTTCCTCGGTAGTTGTGTTAAAACACAATTCAATCTCTATCGTCTGATCTTAATTGAATTTTCATAACCATTTGATCAAATAACAAACTTTATCTTTTACCTTGAAATTGTCAATGGCTAGATCAGCATCCAAGTCAGCCTCAATTAGAATTAATTGCTTTGTCTTAGTATTAACCATGTTATGTCATCAATTCCTTACTCGGTTATCACTGTCACTCGGTATACACTTCATTTTACTCAGTTATTACCGTCACTCGGTGTATAGAGAACTCTTCATTTTACCAACCACATAAACATTATTTGTTTTAGATCTTCAATACATAACAAATTTTTTCCACCATAATAACACTCAAATAAGTTGACATCAATGAAAATACATTAAATGATAATGTTTATCATCACTTCTGCAACTCGGTTAAATATCAACAAATGACTTGAAACATATAATCAGTTGTAGTTCATCACATAAGGTGGGGTATAAGTTTATAGGAAGTTGAGAGCCATAAGAGATATGTTGGAAGCATTAAAAGCCAGAGAGAAAAGTAGGGGGTTGAAGAAGAAAGTGACTCTAAAGAAGAGGGTGAAAGAGTCATCCCTCGGGAAAGACCTCAAGAAGAGAAAGCTCCTAAAGAGAGAAGGTTTATACATGATTTGAGGACTATAAGAGGAGAAACCTTTGATGTGAAGATAGATCTACCTATATATGGGGGAAAAATGGATGCTCCAGAATTGATATAATGGGTGGATGCTTTGAAAAATTACTTTGACTACTTGATGAGGTGGTAGAGGACAAGAAAGCCAAGTTTGCAAAAACCAAGTTAAAGGGATCTACTTTGACATTGTGGAATTACACCCAAGGAGAGAGAGTAAAAAACAAAAAATTAATGATAAACTCTTGGGATTGGATGGTGGCCAATTTGAAGGTACAATTCTTATCTATGGACTATGAAACACAAGTGTTTAGGAAGTTGTAGAATCTAAAGAAAAGGGATTTGGATGTTGCAACCTATACTGAGGAATTCCATAGACTTAGTATAAGGTCTGGTCATATAGAGAATGTGAGGGAGAATGTGGCTAAGTACTTGAATGACCTAAGGTTTAAAATCCAAGATGAGATTTAAGCCTACTCACTCCTAAGATAGTTGAGGAGTGTTTCCAAATGGCATGTAGAGAAGAAGAGAGGATTAATAAAAATCAAGAGAGACAAGGAAGATGTGGGGACTGCAATAGTAGAGGAAATAGTTCAAGGCTCATATGAAGACCAAGGGGATACAAACAAAGGCAAGGATCAAGTTTTTGATCAAAGAGGAGGATTTAGAGGTTCTAGAGGTAGATTTGGTGGAGGGAGGACTTAAACGCATTTTATAGAAGATGTAACCATTGTAATGAGTTTGGGCATCCAGTATTTAAGTGTCCTGAGAAGAAAGGTTCTACATCAGGTGGAGATGAAAGGAGAAATGAAAGAAGGGCTCAAATAGTGCAAGAAGATGAAGATGTAAGTGGCACACTCCTGGTCGTGTTATTTCTCCAGAAGTGAGAGAATCACTAATGCTGAGAAGAACACTCTTAAACACATCTAAGGAGAATGAGATGACACAAAGTAGAGAACTATTTAGGATCACCTACAAATGTAAAGGTAAAAAATGTAAAGTGGTGATAGATTCAAGTTCAACTGACAATATGGTGTCTAGTAAAATGGTAGACAAACTAAAACTAGAAATATTTCCTCATGAAACACCATATAGAGCCTCTTAAGTAAATAATAATTAGTTAATCTTGGTGAGTAAGGAAGAATTTATTGAGTTTCATATTGGTGGATGTAGAGATAGGGTTGTTTTTGACATTTTTTCCATTGATTGTTGTCATCTACTACTTGGAAGGCTATGGAAATTTGATAGGAAATCACTTTATGATGGTAGGAAGAATACCTACACCATTAGGAAGGATGTGAAGACTTTTATATTAACCCCATTGCAAGAGAATGATGAAGAAAAATGAAAGACAACTAAGATCATCTTGTTAGGAAAGAAAGAGTATGTAGAGCCCAAGTACGATAAAAATAAAGAGTATGCAACCATTTTAGGAGTTGTAAATGTTAGGAAAATCATTTGGAAGGATAATACAGGGATGAGAGGAAGGAAGGATGATGTTTTGGTGTCAATACCTAATAAGGAAAAGGTCAAGAGTTATTCTTTTGTGAGGATCAAGGTTGGCATCATGGTATCATGGTAGGATAATGTTTTTTCCTTTTGAACCCACCAAGGATTAGTGCACAATTTAGTATTGATAATGTAGTGGTGTATGGATCTGATGTTGTAGAGATTAACAAGTGTGGTATACAACGGTCTTTGAGGCAGAGAACTTGAGAGAAGTCATGAACACAAAAGTTGGAGTGAACCAAGGTAAATGGAAAGGACAAGTGAAGGGGTTTTAGTGTGATTCAAGACCAAAGAAGAGAACATTCCAACTCAAGAATTCTAATGACATTGATGTAGGTTTAACTTGGTAAGTTCTACATAAGTTGTAGATAAGATAAGGATCAGAGAACATACCTCTAGGAATTTTTCAAGGTTGGAACATTACCAAGTTGGTAAGAAGTTCAATAAGGCAAGGTAAAATGCCATTTTTTAGTTCCTATCTCAGTGGAAAGGCTTACTAGTTGAAATATCTTTTAAAGATCAATGAGATCAATTGTTTGACTGCAGGAAAGTTGTATATCAATTTCCAAGGGACTTGGAAACTTTTCAGGCCAAGTGTATCGTGTAGAGGCACCATATGGGTTGCCTGCCACTATAAGGAAATTTTAAAATTATATTCTTTTTAATGTTAAATAAGATCCTATGGACAATTTTGAAATGTTTTCCAACCAATCCATGCAATTGGAACTCATTTTCAGTCCATAATACAAAGTTGTCAAGAATCTGCCAATGTTGTCACATGGGGGCAAGAGTTGTCAATATGCCTTCCATGGAATCTTTATGATGTAGAACGGTCTATTTGACTTCAATTATACATCATTTAGTGATTAGAATTAATTTAGGATGTATTTGAAAAATTTTGTAAGAAATGAACAAAACAAAATGCAAAAGTTGTAAAGCAACGTTGCAATTTTGCAAAGTTGCAAAGTTCTCAATTATGAAAAAAATAGCAAGTAACAGTCACTAATTTAAAAAAAGGTTGAGCAACAGTTTCATTCAATGTAAAAAAATTAAAAATTCCTCCAAAGGACCGAGACAGGTTGGGTGTGAATTTTTTAGAGCATTTTAATAAAAATTACATTAATTTCCATTGAAAATTTTGTGTTTTCTATTGTTACAGTGCTCAATACAGTTCTCTACTGCAAAATTTTGACTCAAGGCTTGCATGAATGGAAATTAGAGTTCTCATCTAGTTTAATTTGGTGGATTTTTGGTGAATTTTCATTAAGGGCAAAGTAAGTTAGAGAGGTTTTTGTGAAAAATAATCTCAAAACCATAGGTAATGAGGGTTTGACCACATAAATGTGATTTTCTCTACATTCCACTCAGGGAAAATGCTCAAACTAGGTGTAATTCTATTTCAAGATGTCCTTTAAATGATTCAAGAGGTTACAAGGTAGGAGGTCAAGTTTCAATTTAGTTTGAGTGAGCCTTAGGCCTGGCATCCTCATGTGATAGGCTTAAAACTTGGACTGTTTGTACAAATTTACAAAATGGTCAAATTATATGAAGTTTGGATTCCCAAAATAGATTGGAATGTTAGTTTGATGTTTAATGCAAAATTTTGGAATTTGAGTGGAGATTTGGAGTAGTTGCTTTGGAAAAGAGGGCTAATTGTACCCCTAAAAATGAGTGATAGTCATTATTTGATCCATGTGTTCTAGAAGACCATAGGGTGAGTTAGAGATATATTTTGTGTCTCCTTAAAGGTTACTCCAAACTTTACTCTATTTTTCTAAATCCCATGTTGTATAAATTTAGTGGTGAAAACCCCAATTTTGAGTCCTAATAGGAGATAGCCTCATTGTGAAGGAAGCCAAATTGAATCGCATTATGGTTAGTTGCAGAGTGTTTTCTCTCTTTTGGGGGTATCCTAGGGTACAAAAATCCATTAGAGAAGTGGTTATGTTGAGGGAGAATGCATTTCATGCTAAGAAAACTTGTATCCATGAATGGTTGGTATCAAGATGTCAATGTGGGTCATGATAGGGGAACTTTAGTTGTAAAACCATATTTTTGTCCCATTGTTTGAGTATTGTACAGTGTGCATATACATACTTGAGGGAGCTCCATCACTCCCTCATTTTGATATACATACATACATAATCAATAGAGAGATCCATTCATGCATCAATTTGAGTTGTCCTCTATAATTTGGCATTTTAAGTCATAATGCAAGAGAAAGAATTACAAGCATTGAAGATTAGTTAGTAGTTTGAAAATCCAAGAATTTTTTAAGGCATCCATGATCTCCTTGTCATTCAATTCAATAATCAAGTCAACAATCCACATGTATTCATAGGCATTTCAACAAGAAGAAGGTTTATGAAGGTATAAGCATATTATTTTTTAGATCTAGGTTCTCCTTTATATCATCACACTTTCATTTAAAGCACATTTCATTTATATTTCAAGGTTAATTCCTAAACTAGGGTTTCACTAAGGCAAACCCCTTTCTACATAAAATTTTCTCTTTTTCTATGTGCATGAATAGGTGGTACTAATACTGAGCGGGATACAAATTGGTCAGGAAGTTGGTTACAGTTTGTAACCAAATGCATCAAAAAGTTCATGGAATAGGGTGAGTGAGTCACCCTAGTCCTAGGAATAAGGTGACTAGGATACCCCATTCACTCCATTCTGACCTGAAATTTGGACTATAAATGTGCTACAATCTTCCCTTTCTATTTTTTCTTTTTAAAATTTCATGTCTATTTCCAGTCATCTTGTGCATACAAAAAGCCACATTATTCATGTCTTTCATTTACATTTTTTAATCACATTTCAAAATTCAACCCCCACATTTTACAGTGAAGGATCATTGTATTCACTCAACGCTTGAGCCTTGTCAAACCTAGTTGATCATCTTCCTTCTAATATAAAAAAAAGAGATATGCCTAAGTTTCCTAGTTTATCTGAACATCATAGTGAACCCTATTTACTCCATTACATTATTGTGAACTTGACTCCTCACATTTCCATTTTTATTTTGATTTTTAGATCTGATTTTTTTATGCATTTATAGACTTAGTTCACTTACATTACATTAGGTTATATGTGAAATTTAATTAATTAGGCTAGATTTGTAAATCATGATTTAAATATGTAACAAATGGATCTTTTTGCATGAGCTTAATGTATGCTTGCATGATCTTTACATTTTAGAACTATTTATATTCTTCATTGTTGCATTTTCTAAATTTATTTCATTTTATACAATGTTTAAATGATCAATTTATTAATAATCTACATTATTTATACATTCCCTTATTTTATTGCTTTGTGTATAAGTTTTATGACCTTGATTCGTACCTTTAGTATCCATGTGAGAAAAATTTGTAGACTTATGGTTCCTAAAGGGTGAATATCTTGAATCAACTACTATCTTCCATGGAAATCTAAGTGAAACGTATATCCCTACAAATGAAATACCTAAAATTATTGAAAATAACTCTTCCCATAATTCTGCTAATGAGGATGGCTCCTTAACAAGAGTCTATCCTACCCAACTGCAAAATTGTCCCCCTGATTTGGAAAAGATTAAATATTGGATGGGTTAAGAACATTCTAACAGTGATGCAATCCCCTTGAATGAAGGGTTAGGGAGGATAATTTAAAATGATTTTAACATGAAATTTATCTATTGCATGACGCATCACATATTATGAATGAAATACCATTTCTATGAAATGTTGTGGTAAAGCTCTTAATTTTTTCAATCCTACTAATCATGTTGAGAATTATAATCCTATTCAAACATCATTACCTAATGTGTCCACTCATACTCCACTTCTCATGGACATATCCATTCAAAACATCAATTGTATTCATTTTGGTCTTGGAAGAATCCCTAGTTATTTCATACCTCCTCGTATAAGTGTCCTATGTATTTCCCAATCATCACCTATACCTACTTACAATAATGTTCCACCTACATACTCCAATTCTCCATCTATTTCACATAGAAATATCATACTTCCAAGATTATCCAACATGTCCAATACCAACCTATCCATGGAAGCAACCATTAATAATCTTACCCAAAGTGCTTATTCCTTACAACAATAACTAGCTTCCATTACCCAATCTAAATACAATATTCCTACTTGTGACATTGCTGCCCATTTTCCCAATACATCATTCATTCCATTATCCCCATTACATGGAAATACATAACTTGTATACATATAGTGGAAAATGTGAGCCCTTAACTCATCTAAAGACATTTCAAACTTTGTGTAGTGACTTCTCAAGTGATCATATACTTACGGCTAAGTTGTTTTTGAGGAAATCTTGAGATAAGGCCTTACAATGGTTTTATTTTTTACACCCTTATTCTATTGATTCATTTCAAAAACTAACTAATATTTTCATTCAACAATTTCAAAATAATATCGGTCATAAATATTCTTTAACTATTTTGATTTATTGTAAACATGGTTTTAAAGGAAAAGTGACTAATTTTATTTCTAGATTTAAACTTTTGCATGCTCAAAATTTTATCTTTTTCCTGATACAAATGTTCAACATATATTTTTATTTCTAATTTAAAAGAATACATTGGAAATAAGTTATTATTTTTAGAGTTTACCTCCTTTTCCCAACTGTGTGTAGTACTTCATAATTATTAGCTTCAATTGAGGCAGTTTGAGTTATCCAATTCAATGACTCTGATTGATTTAAGAATGATGTGACCTCGAAACACTTTCAAAAGTTCCAAAATCCCAACAAAGGATTCATCTATCATTCATCAACAATGTTGATATGCAAGTGGTAGTTGTTGATCCCCACCTCTTTGTTGTCCTTGATGTCAAATAAAGCTAACCTAGACTTCAAACTAATCGTGAAAATATCACTCACTTATGTTGATTAGTTTCGGTTTGATTATCAGTTTACACAAACTCAATTGATGTTATAGTTCAGAATATTCTTCAGTATATTCATCATGACAGTTGCACTTGATAGTTTATAAAGAGTTCAGTATGGTTCAGTCTTATTGTTTAACAAATCAATACCATGGCCATCGAATAACATATATTTTTAAGCATTCGAAGATTGACACTAATAACACATTTTGTTTATAAAGACAAGGTATTTGGTTATGTTTATGAAGGCATGTGGTTTTTAAATAATAATGAAGTTTTTAAGCCACAAGTTGTGACCATGGCATCAACAAAGTTGTTTTACTAGGACCTTGTGTCATTTGAGTATTAAAATGTTTAACAAAGTAGCATGCTTTGAGGGGTTATAATTTGGATCCTACTCATTGTTGTGACATCAAGAATATTCCTCTATACTATAGGCATATTGGTAAACCCAAGCATGCATTTCTAGATCCCCACAACCTCGTTTAATATTTCCACCAAATCCATTCCATTTGCAAATTATCAAAAATATATCTTGCACATTGTGAAATTGATTGAAATTAAAATCAATATTTCTTATTGATTTCATTCCTATAGCAGACCAAAGTGGTCCTTACTATTGTTTGTACTACAAAAGACCCGTTTGAAAATCTCCAAAGCCCCATGAGTTCATACAATATTTCTCTTGGCCAAAAAAAGAAATACAATTTATACAGATTTATTAACTGCATAGTGTCAAAGTTAATGAGCGACCCATTTTAGAAATTTATATTTCTCAATGGGAAAAGTACCTTTCCAAAAAGGTTGGAGCTTATGATCCTATGTATGAAAATGTACCCATATGCTGGACTATAGAGCTTAATGGACTAATCTGACATGTTTTCAAGAGTGAAAGAAAAGGCAGTTTACAAAGGGTTACCAGCTAGATTTTCAAAATTGACTAAGTGGCCAGCTTTGACAATTGAAATTTTAGCACTCATGAAGGATGTTACAAATCAGTTTGGAGAAAAGCTTCTTGGCATATGTGATTGTGTTCCTGTGCGATTGCATGAAGATCGAAGAAGTTTTGACAGGCTTTTAAATTGTTGGCTCAAAAAATATACGAAATTTAAATCAGAAATTTTCACGGGTCTTGGGATAATCACAAGTCTTCAATTCTGATTTCGCCAAAATCCGAACCAGTTTGATATATTATTTTAAAGTCTACATTTTCTCGCAACAGGTTCAGGCAAGCCATTTTACAAAGGAAGTACCCAAGATTAGAGAGCTGCTCATAATCTGAGATAAAACCCATATTTTATTTTAATTATTATAACTTTTGGAAAATTTTCATAGTCTCAAGATGCCCGGTTAGCTCGCAGCAGAATTACTCAAGAATGGCTAGAAAAGAAATTAAAATTTCTCATTTCTCTTACAATTTGAGGTAGTGTTAAAGAGAGGAAGAAAACCTTTTAATAAGTACAAAAAACAAAAGTAGCATTTCAGTCAATGTGATTAGCATTGGACTCCATGTTTTTGTTGGCATTCGTCACAGTCTATGCGTATGAACATGGGAGCACTGAAGTAAGATATAGATGTGAAGAGAACTCTATGCTACGATGCAATATACTCATCTACGATATAACGTGCTGAAGTGGAAGCTTTGAAACTGAGATAAAAAGCATGAACTTGGCACAAGTATTCCCCAAATCTGAAACAAAGCAAAAGGATACGCACAAAGTGTGTTTGCAAAAGACATTCAAACAAATTCAAGTGGCAATTGTAAAACTCAGTTCTATTGTTTTCAATGAACTCCCAGCCTCTACGCAGAAATAAGAATTTTTTATTCATATTGGTCTGGTAGATGTGCATAGAAAATGTGGTTTCATGAACAAGGAACATAAACAAATTTAAACTAAAGAGGGGTAAAAATTTTATTGAATACTAAAGAGTACAGATCAACCGAGGAAACAAAGAGCACTAAAGAGCTTTAACACAGATTCCAGAAAATTGCATAACTGAATTATCTGTTGAATAACTAGAGCCAAATGCCAATCCACATCCACAAGGTTCCGTCTATTCAATAAATTCACTACCACCTGTGAGTTTGTCTCACAGGTAATTCTTCTCCAGCCATGTTGACAATACTGTTCCACTGCAACCAAGATAGCAAGGGCTTCCATGAGGTTATTTGTATGGTAACCCTTGTAGATAGAGAACAGAAACTGAACATCACCAAAGCTATCACGCCCAACTCCCCCAATGCCAGTCGGTCCAGGATTTCCCCGAGAAGAACCATCAGTATTGATTTTAAGAACTCCAAATTGGGGAGGAGTCCAATGCCCCTCACGATTAACACGCTGAGAGCACTGCCTGGCTCTATTCCCAGCGCGTCTGTGGGGCAGAGAGGGAGTGCCACCTTAAAGAGGAAAGGAAAGGCGTGAGTAAATACCAGCATCTCCAAGGTCCAAACCTCCACAAAAGTCACATTTTTCTAGGAGGATTTCATGAAGAGAATGAGCAATTTTCCCCCACAAGTGTCTGATCCCTAGCTACACATCATGAAAGATCCCCCTATTTCTCTCAAGCCAAACATACCATAAAATAAAGGAGGGGCCAATAGTCCAAGCAACCTAAAGAAAAGAGGTCTTAGAAGGGGGATGGCCTAGATGGTCCCAGAACTTAGACAAGGAAGAAACATGCCAGCACAAGCATCCCCACACACTCCACCAGAAGTAACAAATCTTCTTGACAAAGGAGCACTAGAAAAAAAGGTGGGAAATAGTCTCTTCACTATTGTGACATAAGGCACAGATGGAGGGCCCCTGGAAGCCTCTCTTATAGAGATTCTCCCAAGTAAGACAGCGATTGTAAACCAGAATCTAGAGGAAAAAGTTATACTTAGGCCAAGAAAAGCTATTCCAAGCTTTCTTCCACCAAGAAACGTCCACCTCGCCAAACAATTGCTTAGTCAGTGCAAGGTACCTTGAAGAAATAGAATACTTGCCAAAAGAAGCACCTCCCCAAGCTAAAACATCAGGTTCTTGCAGAGAGCTGCACTCCCTAGAAGCCAAGATCTGAGAAAGCTCCAACCGATCCCCCAGAGAACCAACTGACGGCCAATCAGAAGAGTTCTTCCATTTGTAACCAACAGCAAGGCCCATGTTATGAGCCTCCTTATAATAAGCCACCTTATTCCATCCAGCAGAAAGGAAAAAAAAATCACAAAGAGGCTATAAGTTTGGATGAGAGGACAAGAGAGGAGGATTCCCATTCCAGGAATCACTCCAAAAAAGATCCTCAGTGCCTCTGTTATAGATCCAAAAAAGACTTCTCTTCACCAGGTGAGCACCAATCTTGAGGGTATTGCACACCATAGAGCCTCTTCCCTCAAGAGGAAACCTGGAAACATCTGAAGGTTCAATGCTAGGTAAATACTTGTGTGACAGGATATAGGCCCAAAGCTGAGACTGACTGGAGCACCAATGCCAATAGAGCTTGGCAGCAAGAGCTTGACTGCACAAGATAGCAGAACAAAGGTCGAGGCCTCCTTCCTTTTTTGGCCTGCAGACAGTATCCCAATTGATGAGGCTCCATTTAGAATTTTACAAATTGCCACTCCAAATAAATTGGCGAGAAAGAGCATCAAATTCCTTAAGAAAATATGCCGAGGCAGCCTGAACCATGCTTCTGTATATAGGAAGGGCCTAAATCATAAATTGCAGGAGAGTCACCCTGCAAGCAGTAAAGAGCCACCTATGAGTCCAATGATTGACATTTTTTCGAAGCTTGTCGAGCAAGCACTGCCAGAAAAGCCGGGGCTGTCTTCCCACCACAATAGGGACACCCAAGTAAGTTAGAGGGAGAGACTCAATCTAAAATCTCAAGATATTAGCAATCCTCCGCTGAATAGGCTCGGGAGTGTTGAAGAAAAAAATAGAGGACTTGTGGTCGTTGATTTTCTGACCTGAGGCGGCCAAATAAGTATCCAAAGTGATCTGAAAGGCTTTAGCTTCCCGAATCTAAGCTCTCCCAGCAAGGGTCGTATCATCAACAAACTGGAGGTGGGAAAGAGTGGGCAGACCATTTCCCCATTGCCAGCCCTGAATCAGATTTTGGGATACATGAGAATTGATAAGTCTGCCAAGTCCCTCAACCATAATGATAAACAAATAAGGAGAAAGAGGA
>MU226817.1:57422-110403 GCA_018584345.1 Thuja plicata
GAAAGAGTGGGCAGACCATTTCCCCATTGCCAGCCCTGAATCAGATTTTGGGATACATGAGAATTGATAAGTCTGCCAAGTCCCTCAACCATAATGATAAACAAATAAGGAGAAAGAGGATCTCCCTAGCAAAGACCCCTAGAGGCCCCAAATAACTCAGACGGTTCACCATTAAGAAGGACCGAGAAGGAGGGAGTAGTAACATAGCTCCAAACCCAGCTAACCCATTCCTGACTGAAGCCAAAAGCCAAAAGAACTTTCCGCAAGAAACCCCAATTGACTCTGTCGTAAGCCTTAGCCATATCGAGCTTGATGAACATGGCGTGCTCTCTAGAAGTATACATAGAGTGAATGGCTTCAGAAGCAATAACCACCCCATCCAAAATTTGTTTTCTAGCCACAAAACCCCCTTGTTCCTCAAAGATAACCATGGGAAGCCAAACTTTGAGCCTCTCCGCTAGGAGCTTAGTAATGATTTTATAGACCGCATTACATAGACCAATGGGCCGAAAGAAGTCCAGCTGATTAGCCTCTTCCTTCTTTAGAATAAGGACTAGGAAAGTAGCATTCAAAGCTAGGAGCATATCTTTGTTGGAATAGGACTCTTGGATCACATCCAAAAGGTCTTGATTGATAATATCCCAAAATTCCTCGAAGAATTCAACAGGGAAGCCATCAGGCCCCAGAGCTTTGCCTTTACGCAAGCTGAAGACCACCTCCTCCAAGTCAGACATACAAATTTCCCACATAAGAGAGTCATTCATCTCCCCAGTCACAACAGAGAGAATATAGGACAAGATCGTATTCTCCTCAATCTCTACTGGAGGCAAGTAATCTAAAAAGAGAGCAGAGTAAAACTGAATAGCTTCCCTGGACACAACTTGAGTGGAGGTCAGATGCATCCCATCAGACGTAACAAGAGAAGAGATGTAACTCCTGTTACGTCGAGCCTACACAAATTTATGGAAAAATGCAGTGTTCTTGTCCCCTTCTTGAAGCCAGTCAACTCGAGCCTTTTGTTTCCAATAAACTTCTTCTCTAAGATCCCACTCTGTTAAATCACTAGAAGCTTGGGATTCCGCTATGCCAAGAGCTTCAGAAAAACCCAAATCCTGAATCTGCCTAGCAATAACATCCAAACAATCCTGAGCCCTCTTCTTCATGATGTGGAGATTACCAAAACAAGTCTTGTTCCCATTCTTCAACTTCCTTTTAACATACTATAATTTTATAGAGAAGGAGAACATAGTAGTGTCATAGGCAGGGCCACCCTGTCTCCACTAGTGAGCAATTAAATCATGGAGAGAAGAGTCTCTAAGCCACATCAGCTGGAACTTAAAGGGAGGCTTCTTGGGGATGGCAACATAACTAGCCATGATCTTAATAGGACAGTGGTCAGAGCCTCTCCAATCAAGAATTTTAGAAGAGAGAGAAAGAGAGCCACAATTCCAAAAGCAAGAAACCAGGAACCTATCCAAGCGTTCCGAGATGGCATTGTCTCCAACCCTTCTATTGTTCCATGTAAAGAGCCCATTAAGAGGTTTGACATCAAAGAGATGTAAAAGATCCATAAATTTTTCCTAAGAAGCTTAGAAGAAGGATCCAAGTGAGCCAGCCCACCCTACTTCTCCTCCAGACTAATGACAGAGTTGAAATCCCCGGCTACAATCCACGACAAGAATGGGTGACAGCTTCTGACATGCCTAATATGTGCCCAAAGCTTAATCTTGCTAGGGAGTTCAATAGGGGCATACACATTAGTAACAAGAATAATATCTCTAGTTTCCAAAGAAGAGGCCACCATTGAGAGAGCCAAGTGAGAAGAGATCCAGTAGAGAGGCGTAACTTTCCTAGGATCCCAACAAATGGAAAGACCACCAGAGCTCCCCAAAGCACCAACACACTGACATTGCCCTAGAAACCAAATATTAGGAGCACATCTAAACATGGAATCCACTGAAAGCTTGGTCTCCTAGATACAAAGGATATATGGAGAATGATCAACCACCAGCTCATGAATAACTTTTTGTCTGGGGATGCTATTCAACCCCCTCACATTCCATGAGAGAATAATCATTGAGTAGAGTGGGGGAAATGTTCATCCATGGTCTTTACAGCCCCAGACTCTACCAGTAAATCCCCTATAAGTTTAATTTTTTCCTGATCCTTCTTTCACCCAACTCTTGAGGGAGTAGCAAAAGAGACTTTCTTAAACGGTCTTTGCATCAGGCCCAAAGCAAGAGAAGATCCCTTTCCTTTACTAGAGGCAAACACATCCTTGACCAAATCTACCATAAGAATATCCTTTTTCCTATGGAGCAGGAGAAACCACAAGGGCACCAGACTTAGGGCCAATAGGGGTCTCCAAATTTTGCTGAACTACAACATCCTGGTTGCCATTAAGAATAGAAATCCTCCCATCTGAGCCAGTAACAACACACTGAGCATCTGCAGGAATGCCTTCTTCTATGACCATGTTGTCTAGCACCTCAAATCGATTAAACCCTGAGTCCACTTGCCGATCTAGATGAGGTCGCTTCTGACCCCTTCCCTTAGCACAGTTGCGAGTAGGGATAAAACCATCCTTATCAGGACCCATAGTGTTTGTTGGCCCTTGCCCCTGACTTGAAGTATTCATCTGAGCTTTCCCTTTACCAGTACTATCAGTCTAAACTTTCCCTTTTCCAGTACTAACAGTTTGACCATTCCCCTTACCATCATTAGCCATCCTTGGGCCTGAGAACCCGCCAGGAGTACCATTGCCTTTAGAGGCTTGAGGGCATTGGCACTATAAATGGCCATACTCATGATAAATGCGGCATTGGAAGGGAAGGGATTCATAGTATAGCTGCTGAATCCAAGAAGAAGAGCCTAGGCAAATTTCCAAAGAATCTAGCAAAGGATTATTTAAATCAATTTCAACACAAATACAGGCATAAGAAATAACCTCTTTATCCAGTGAATGATGTGCTATAGCAGTTGGCTTACCAAGCAAAGCAGCAATCTGTCGAAGGATATCCTCATGAAAAAACTCCAAAGGAAGCCGCGGTAGGCAGACCCAAACAGGAACCCTCGAAGGGAGATCCTCAACAAAATTGAACCTTGTATGCCAGGGTTTGAGGAAAAGTCCTACATGGTCATAAAAATATGGGCCTCCCTCAAAGACCTGGTCCCAATCTGACATGCAAGAGAAAGCCACCCAAAATTAGCTATTACTAGCCAGCATAATATCCATATCACCTTCCACCTGCCATGAACGGCGAATCCAGGCTTCCAAAGCTAACAGAAAAATTTGAATACCAAGAAACTTGCATATTAATGCATGTTTGACCAAATAGTCCACATCTTACATTACTGCCTCTGGAGGGATAACTAGCACAGGCCTATCCTGGCTACGCGGAAGGCAGCCATTAAATTTATTCAACTTTGAGCTCTCTCCAATATAAAATGTCTCCTTCACCGGTGAACTCACCCTGAGAGAAGATCCACCACCAGCAGAGGCTCTAGCAAGAATGAGACTCTTGGAAACCCCATTCACGACCATCAGAGCCCAGCAAACAAACTCCTTCATAGCTAATCCACATAGCAACACCCAGCCCTCGCACCAAAATCTCTTCCTCCAGGCAAACTTTTTCCACCTACTTCTCTAATGTCAAATAGGTGAAAAATCAAGGAACATAAACAAATTGACATGGTGCAGGAAAGGGATATTATCCCGTGAAATGCAATGAAGCACATTCTACAAAATATATTTATTCATAAAACTTTATAAAATTTCCAAATCAATGCAATCTAAAAAATAAGTATCAAAACATATTAAAGGTAGTAGAGCAATTTGATATCTTGATATGTAGTCTCATGGGATTCCAATGATTACGGGCACACAAAAATAGATTTTTTGAAAAGGCTTTTTCAACCGGAAAATGCAAGAGGGAGTGTAAGGACCAAATATCATAAACTTTGGTAGCTTCCTCTCCGATTGAGATAGAAAGGATATCCATCATCTGAACTACCTGTACAAAATGGGAGTTTTGATCAAGTCAAATAAATATGTGAGATACACCTGTTATATTCTCAGAGTGCTGCAAAGACTATACATCATGTGCAATCATAACCAAAGTACCTAAATTATTTTATATAGCATCTTGAAGGTGTTGAAGGTGGAAATTGGAACACCCCACAAGTATATAAGAAGAAAAAATACCAATATTCCACCACCAAAGGAGGTTGTGTCTATGCAGCACAATATTTGCACCTTAGTAAACAAAATATGTTGTTAACAAAATGTGTTAGCAACATTTATGTTAGTCTATTGTATTAACGTGTGTTAGTAATTTATAAACAATTACAATAGACTAACACACATGTTGCTAACACATTTTGTTAACAACATATTTTGTTTACTAAGGTGCAAATATTGCCCTGCATAGACACAACCACCAAAGAAAGCCCGATTTACACAAAAGAAAGTGCTAATGCATAACCTTCACAAAGGGGTAAATTGCTTAGATTAACTTCTTCTTTCCCCTACAAGAGGGGATTGAACTATAGTGCAAATTAAATCTATGAAAAGAAAGTGATCAAAATAAGAAATGAAGTCAACTTGCCTTGTAAATACAAACCTGAAAACCTAGTGGAAGACTGTGTCAAAATCTAGAATAATTCAGGGTTTGGGAGCAGAAAACTAAGATCTGCAAAACCCAGAAACCTGGGAGCCTCGGGACTATGCCGACGTGAAGGGGTTATGAAAACCTAGAGAGTGGATTGTGACAAGCAAAAAAATCCACCCAGGACTAGGCCGAAGTCAGCATACACCTGCTTTGTGGTTCTTCCGAGATCTGGATCTGTGACAGTAACCTATTTTTGAATCTGGATAAGTAACTCTGAAAACCTGAATCTACAAGAGGGAAAAGGGGTTTTGGTTGTTGGAGATGGGCTTTCCACAATCAAGCCCTAGTTTAGGAATTAGCCTTAACCTTAAAATTGAGACAATAAAAGAGAATGTTAACAAGTAGTATAAGTAGATCTAACTATGAATCATATCATATCAAAGAATACGCAATTGTATTTAAAATTAAATCAATTATGTTGATGCAATAGCCTTGACTCAACACCAAAAACCTAGAAAGGAATGTAAATCAAAACCTCATGTATGTGTATGCTTGTAATTCACCTTGAAGAAAGATGTGGATCTTGAAGATACAAATATAGATCTTTAAGGTATGAATGTGGATCTTCCCTCCTTGATGGCCAACTCCACTATTTCTTTGAAGAAAGAAGCTATATCTAGAGGAAAGAATGCATGAATGATACAAATCTTGAATGCCTTGAAAAACTCCCTCAATTTCTTGAACACTTGTATGTGTGATCTCCAATGAATGCCTTGAATGTTTTTGTCAATTTTGTCATTGTTGTTGTTTAAAATGAAGTGAGTAGGCCTAATTTTATACCAATTTCATGACCGAAATTAAAAAGGGTCGCTTGGACAAGGTAGGAAAAGAATTTGGAACCCCAAAACGAGCCCGAAACCCTAAGGCTTTCCACTTTGAGTGAAGGTTGACCTCGGCCTCACCCTAGGGGCAAGGCAGACCTTGTCCTACCCTCTTTCACCATGGGATTTTGTTCCCAAGATCTCAGGAAAAGGGAAAAATAAGAAAAAATAGATAGAAAATAGGGGTATAGACAATATAAGGGAAAAAGTGGACATCCAATTATTATGAAGGCATTCAGGAGGTCCCAAGACATCCCATTAAGGATGGATAAAAGGTCTTATTACGGGTGCTTCCATTTTAAGACGATACATTTAGCCCCCACTTTAGTGGGAGTATGAGGCAAGGTATACTCACGGTAAAGGACAAGAGAGAAGAAGAGAAATTCTAGAGAATTGCAAAGAGATAGAACATCACTAGGTCTAGTACATAAGCCCCCAAAACAAGCATCCAAACTCCACACCCATGCACAAGGTCACAAAAACAAAACAAAAAAGAGCAAAAAATAAAAGACACAAAGAAAAAGGAGTTAGTACTAAAAAATCTCCAAATCAACTAGTGAAAGAGACCTCGATCGAAAATGCCTCATCCACTAATATCATGTTTGGAAGGCTATTTCAAGAGCATAAATGATCACATAGAAAATAAAAAGGAAACATCATAGACAATATAAACTCCATGATCTAATCCTACTAGCATGAGAGAGAGAGAGAGAGAGAGAGAGACATGATGACCTCTCCCAGTAAGATGTGTGTATCTTACTCTGAACCACAAAAGGATAGGATTGAGTAGTCTTACAAGTGTGTGTATGTGATAGTCAATCCTATAAAAATATGTGCCTTCAGGTGGCTTAGTGCACCCCAAAAATAGATTTCATCTTATCACCATGGTGTGTATTTATGTCTGTAAATGTTTTTCCCAGGGATGGAGAAGTGTCACTTATACCCTATTCGGGATTTAGCAAGTTGCAAAATGAAAAAGGTTTTAAAAAATGCATAACTATAGTACAATGCATGTCATGTGTATGCCCCCTCCTCATGATGTCTACATAGTAGACACTATAAGGAAGAGAATCAAGGATACCCACTTCCATCAAAAGGAGATACCCTTTAAAGTAACAATATATGTCATATTCTTAATGAAGAGCATTGACCCTTACAAGCTAAGAATATAGATAATCATAAAATGATATATCATTTATGAGAAGAGGATCCTTGAAAGGAAGAGATCTTATTTATAAGACATCTACCTTCAAGAGGAGTGCCTGAACAAAGATACCATCTCTGAGACAAAGAGGGGGAAAAGAACAAGAATGTGCCCCCTATTGTCGAGTGAAAGATGGATTCTTGATGAAGGATGAAAAACTTTGAATCACATAGTATGGGAAGATGTTTATGATGAGCATAGTTTTGCAAATAAGGAAGAGATTATGATCGATAACATACGCCTCTTGTATAAGAGATAATCCCAATCAAGACAATAATGCAATATAGGAAAAGAATTTCACATGATAAACAACTGCCACTATACTAAGGAAAGTAGATCCTTAGACAAAAGAGAAAAGAATATACAAGAAGCCTCTCCCCCCAATTTTGAAGGAAACACATAATATACAATACACCCTTAATGAAAATTAATTCATAATAGATATACAATTCCACAACAAAATAAGTTGTAAAACATACACATATGTTAGAAAAACATAACATATAAAGTAAACTAGTCATCAAGGAAAGAAATGAAATGATGATATGAATGATTATTAGATGATAGTCATGCCTTTTGAGACATGAAAGGATTGTGAAGAAGAGATGTTAGGATCTTGTGTGAAACAAAGTATCTCATGCCAAGAAGAATGTACCATCATGAAATAATATCAAATCCATAGAGATGAAAGGAAGAGAAGGATGTCACATTATATCCGCTTAGTGGTGACCTCAAATGTACAAGATATGCACTTCCAAGTAAGGAAGATATTGTAAGGAGAGAAACATCTTAAACAACAAGTCTATACATGGGAGGGCATCATAGTACAAAAGAGATGAACAACAAAGAGATAAATAATCCTTGAAAGAAGGAGAAACAAAGAAAACCCAATGTATGCCCAAGTGATAGATCTTGTATAATAAATATTCACTTTCAAGAAAGCATAAGGATGCAACTCATGATCTAAATATCCTTGTATTAAACAACAAATTCATGCGAGAAAAAATAATATACTATAAAAGATGTGAGTCCGCAAGGGTTTTGGGGGGTATGGTGAAGGAAGAGACAAAGAGGAAGGACACATTATGCTCCCGAAGTGGTTTATATTTGTAATAGACATTTATTTTCCAGAAAACATAAGGTTGCAACTCCGGATTTCTATCTCCTAGAAAAGAGAATATCCTTATGCAAAACAACAAATGCGTGCAAGAAAGAACACGAACTTATAAAAGAAACAAGTCAACAAACAGAGAAAATAGATCTTTTGATATCAGGAGGAGAGTGAAATAGAACTCTTTCCCCCAAGTGAGGAGACAAGAAAAAAGAACTGTTATGTTGCTCACTAATTATTATAATGATCCCACAAAGGATAGGCTCACCATGTCATATAATGAGGAGAAACATAATAGGATTGTAGATATATTAGGTACAATGATCATGAAAAAGGTGGCATTCATAGTTGCAAATCATTTGAATCATACCACAATCAATGATTTCTTGAATTTTACACTTCAAATCATAGCATTTACTAGTCTTATGGCCATGAATTTGATGAAACATACAAATAGAAGAATTGTCTAGTTTGTGTTTGCTATTTTTGTGCTTCTTTTGCAAGGGAAGAATAATTAAGTTTTCCTTAATAAGTTCAAACAAATAGACTCTTTCTATAAGGAGAAATTAGGAGGAGAATATATAGATTTATTAGTAAAATGAGAAGGTGGGACACCTAAGGTTTCTTTTGAGAAACATTTCTCATTAGGAAGATTTGATGTCTCAATAAGGTAATATGCTCCTTTAGATAGGAGTGTATTGAAATATAAAGATGATAGACCAATCAATAACCACACAACAATTAGATAGATTTGTTTTATTCTCAAAGTCAAAGGTTCCCCAATCATCATCCTGAAGAGTTGATGGGCCATCTCTTTATATTATAGAAATAATTGAGGAAAGAAATGGAGATTGAATAGATTCAATTTTATTATGATCTTTTGGACTTGTGAAAAGAAGTTCATCAATTATAACAATCCCTGATCTAGTTTGAGGGGTATCTCTAATATTATTGACTTGATTAGGTTCATTAAGTTTAAAATATTTCTTAGGAAGAGCCTCACAGATGTCATCCTCTAATTCTAAGATATGTTTACGAGTAGGACAAACACAACTCATCAAGGCCTCATCTATATAAGGAATGTCAATAAAATGCATGGGAAGTAGTTTATTATTAGAAGAAATAGTGATGTCATCATCCTCTTGTACTAAATGATCGTTATAAGGAAGAGACATTATAAAAGAGAGATCGTCATTTTTATTGAAGGCCTCTTTGGTAAGATGGAGATATTTACAAGGAATGGTGGTAATCCCAATATCCTTAGGGTTGAGATCAATTTTGGGAGGGTGGGAGTCAATGATAGAAAGAAATAATTCATCCTCAAGATCTTGAAGAAAATGTGAAATTGAAGAAGAAAATAAAGATAAAAATTCAATTAAAAATGAAATACAATAACTATGAATGAAATGCAATGCAATCTAAGAATGAATTGAAACAATATTTTATTTTTCATTGTTTATATTATTTTTTCTTAACAATGCATATATGCTAAAAAATGCAATTTATGTAAAGGGAATCTAGACACCAGAGGAAAGATTGACATCACAAATCTAGGTGCATACAATGTAACAAATATGTAATGAAAAACATAATGCATACAAAGTAGATCTAGATATGCAAAGGAGATCTAACTATCAAATCAAGGCATGAATCCTGAAATGAGCGGGTTCACCAAAATGTTGAAGGTAGAAATTGGAACACCCCACAACTTACAAACAAAAAATACCAAGATTCCACCACCAAAGGAGGCCCGATTCACACAAAAGGAAGTGCTAATGCGTAACCTTTACTAAGGAGCAAATCATTGGATTAACTTCTTCCTTTCCCTACAAGAGGGGATTGATACTAATATGCAAAGGAAATATATGAAAATAAAGTGATGAAAACAAGAAATAAAGTCAACTTATCTTGAAAATACAAACCTAAAAACCTATTGGAAGACTGTCAGAATCTGGAATAATTCAAGGTTTAGGAGCATAAAATTGAGATATGCAAAACCCAAAAACCTAAGAGCCTCAGGGCTATGCTGACCTGGAGGGTGGATGGTGACATGCACAAAATTCACCTAAGACTAGGCTGAGGTTTGCATCCAACTCCTCTTTGATTTCTTCTAAGATATGGATCTGTGACAGTAACCCATTTTTGAATCTAGATCTATGACTCTGAAAACCTAAATCTACAAGAGGGGAAAAGGGTTTTTGTTGTTGGAGAGTGGCTTGCATCGGTCAAGCCCTAGTTTAGTAATTAACATTAACCTTTAAATTGAGACAGTAAAAGAGAATGCTAGCAAGTAGTAGAAGTAGATATAACTATGAAACATGTAATATCAATGAATACACAGTTTTACTTAAAATTAAATTAATTATGTTGACATAATAACCTTGACTCAACACCAAAAACCTAGAAAGGAATGCAAATCAAAACCTCATGTATGTATATGCTTGTATTCATCTTAAAGAAAGATGTATATATGGAAGATATGAATATAGATCTTGAAGGTATGAATGTGGATCTTCCCTCCTTGATGACCAACTCCACTATCTCCTTGAAGAAATAAGCTAGATCTAGAGGAAAGAATGCATGAATGATACAAATCTTGAATGCCTTGAAAAACTCCCTCAATTTTATGAACACTTGTATGCTTGATCTCCAATGAATGCCTTGAATTGTTTGTCATTGTTTTTCATTTTTTTGTTTAAAATGAAGTGAGTAGGCCTCCTTTTATACCAATTTTATGACCGAAATTGAAAAGGGTTGACTGGACAAGGTGGGAAAAGAATTTGGAACCCCAAAATAGGCATGGGAGCCCGAGGCTTTCTACCTTAGGGGGAGATCAACCACGTCCTCACCCTAGGGGCTAGGCCAACCTGGGCCTACCCTTAGATGGTTTCACCATGGGATTTTGTGGCCAAAGTCACAAGGAAAGAGAAAACATAAGCGAAAACGGACAGAAATAGGGTTATAGAAAAAATAAGGGAAAAAGGAGACATCCAATCATTATGATGGAATTCAAGAGGGCCCAAGACATCCCATTAAGGATGGCTAAAAGGTATTATCATGGGTGCTTCCATTTTAAGATGACACAAAAAGAATGTAATTTCATTGAGTACTTTGATTGCGAGGAATGCAGAAAGAATTTAATTAGTTGAAAAGATTTTTAGAAACTTTTAAACAAATGTGGTCAGGTGGTATTGAACCAGATTCTGCACTTGAAAGAAATCAGATCTCATGAATTACGATGAGTGCAGTTTATGCACAAAACTGATTTATTGAGGGAGCTTTAGAGACTTTTATCAAATATAGTGGTAGGCGTTAAACTATGTGCATATCATCCTCTATGCTCACACCAAAATGGATCCCAACAATAATGTATCAATAGCGAAATATGGAGGCATAACTAAGGATATACTCAAAAGGAGTTTCGATTAGTTTTTAAGGTGGCGAACAAAATCATCAGACAAGATGGGATACCTAACAAAGCAGATAAATCCTTAGAGAAAAATCAATGTTTAATCAAAAAATTTCTTTCGATATGATGATTATGATGTCCCCCAATAGGATCATTGGAAAAAATGAAGTGTTTGAAAAAATGAAAGCCAGTTGGGTGAATGCATATTTTAATTGATATGGAAAAATAAGGATTCATCAATTCATAACGGTCTCCCTACAAAAATGTAAGCCCTAATATTCCAGGTGCAGCAGGTGGGAATAGACTAAGGTTATGAGTTTGAAAAATAAGATATATGCATACATAACTATAACATTGTGTACAACAGAAGCTTTGGGATAGAAATGAACAATCATTGGATCATAAAGAAATATTGTCAGACTCCATAGTTGCATATTTGAAATTACCATGATGGACATATATGAAACAAACATGGTGATAGAATAATTTTTAATTAAAGAGTGATACTTTTTTCTCTCGTGAAAGTAAAATCAGTTACCATGATGGACATATATGAAACAAACATGGTGATAGAATAAGTTTTAATTAAAGAGTGATACTTTTTTCTCTCGTGAAAGTAAAATCAGTATATCCATGAAAGAGTTCCAGAGGAGTTATCTCTGATCATCAAAGACTATCAAAGGGAAGGAACTCAGAAAAGCCAATGGGTAATGTTGAAAATAAATATTTTCATGAGAAGGATAATTAACATCTACAAACTTGCATAAAATATTTGATGGAATATTTTAAATGATGCGAGAATGATTACTATTTTCTCCCAAATGAAATGCCAGCATTGAGACGGTAAATAAAATTTGGTCGAAAGTAAAGGTAAGTCATGAAGTGATCATTCTCACTAAGGAGGTCATTTAAAGGTTTTCACTTTGATTTAATAGGGGTGGATTATGAGATTCCATACGAAGTAAATGGGAAATAACTATTTCTAAGGCAAATATATATATTGGAAACGATAATATTTTCACCAAGGAGTAAAATTTTATTTCGTGCAAAAGACAAAATTGAAAATAAAATAACTTTGGCTTCATGTTATATGGAAAGGGTCAAACACATCAATATTGATACAACATGAAATATATTCTCTTAGTAATTAAATATTTCTTACAAAGGATATTTCCTCGGGACAACGTAATAAGGTGATGTTAACATCACAATTTACAAATTCTCCTGTGTGAATATTTTTCATGGAGATGAAATATAAATATTAAGGATAATGATAATAAGGTACCTAAGTATTTTTAGTTACTTAACATGTTTTAAGGTGAAAGGCTTTTTTTCTTTTAAATTTGTATCAGTCTAAAAGGATCCCTTACATTTATAAAAGGGAAATCAGAACCGGGGAATATGAATCATCATCAATTGTAACATAAAAACAATGTAATATTTTTTTGGCATTAATATATGAGCAGTACTTTACTTCTCGGAAGGTTGTGGGTAGATTCTTTGAATTAATCAATTCCTCTGTGATTCCTATTTCTAGAAAGTAGGAGCTATCTTGAGTCTTTTTGCAGAGAAATTATTTGTTCATGTTGCAATTTGATCATCAAAATTTGTATGAGAAGTTGTTTCCCTTACTAATTTTAGTTTATATGTCTTTTCAAGAAAAATTTTAACTCAATAGAACTAATTTTGGTGTTGTCTAATAACTGTAGGCATTAAAGGTCAGATCAGTTGATAGGTTCATCCAAGTGGTGGTATAGAAAATTGTCTCATGGGGTTTATGCATTAAGGTTAAAGAGAAGAGTGACTCTGTAGCCCAATAGGAAAAAGGAAGTGGTCATCCCTTATAATCAACAAAATCTGAATCAAAATCAGAAGTACTAAAGTGTTAGTATGAGTAAGATAGAGATTAGAAAGGAAAAATTAAGAAGTGATAAAGCAGTAGAAACTTGATAACAATGATCAGTTAAAGAAGTTACAGTAGGAGAATAGTTGTGAATCAGATATAGGAGATCAAAAGTTAAATAGAAGTAGAAGAGAATAGAGGGATAAGAATTAGCAATTAGTTAGAAAGTAAACGATACAAAATCAAGCAATCAATACACAAGGGATTGTATTTTGAAGATATATCCCACTTTGAAATAGATCACAGGAGTAAGATATAATTAGAGACACTATTTTATATAAAAAAGAATTAGCTTTGAAAACCAAGTCGATTAATAGGTGTACCGGCCTAGGTCCTACAAAGCTTGAACAGTAGAGGATTCCTATCAAATTTGATTGATCTTGTTAGTTGGCCAAGTCAATTGGACAGTTTGAGCACAAAGCTTGGCATACTTTGAGAACTTTTCAATCTATTGATTTGGGAATCAACAAGCAGTATACTTGTAATTGTAAAAAATAATATTTAATAATAGTTATAATTATATTGTAAGGAATTTTTCTCTAATTTTTCATTGAGTTAATTAAATCTTGTAAGATATTTCCATTATGTTGTATCATTTTTTGTCATTTTAGGAAAAACTATATAGAGATATTATATTTAATAATAAAATAAAAAAATTTAAAAAAAATGAATATTTTTGCAAATTAAAGGGTTTAAACTTATTCTATAATAAAAATTGAATAGTATAAACCAAAATTATTTAAAAAAATTTCAAAAGTAACTAATATGTACTATCTTTTAGTTGTAGTAAGAGTTAGAGTTAAGGATGGCTTAAATTTAGTGTTAGGAGTTGCTAAAAATAAGGTTTCCATTCTTACATAAAGTTAGGTTAGTGTTAGCAGTAGAGTTCAACTTTAATCATTAGAGTTAGTGTTATTTCAAAAATTAGTTTAGACAAATATTAATAAAAACTTTTAATTATATTGTAACATTGGTTTTCATTCTAAAAAGATGTATTTAAAAATATTATAAAATTAAAATTTATTAAAAATTTATAATGTATTAAAAATTTAAATGATTTATAAATTATTTTCAATAAAAAAATTATAAAACAATATATTAAATTATTTTATTACAATATGTTATGAATAGTTGTTCACTCTATACTATTAAACTTTTTTAGAAAATTTAATTTACAATAAAAAATAGAATAATATATATTTCAAAATTAGAAAAATATATATATCAAAATTAAATAATATCGGCCATCTTTAAATTGTAGTTATTGTTAAGGTTAGCTTAATGTGAGAGCTATGCGATGGTAAAAATAAGGTCTTCATTTTAAGATAAAGCTTAGTTTAGACTTAGCATTAGGGATCAATTAGGGTTAGCTTTAGTGTTGTTTTGAAATTTAGTTTTAAAAAATATTAATAATAGTAATAATTCTATAGTAATAAGATTTATCTCTTGTATATTATTTGTTGTCATTTCATAATAGATATTACAATTAAAAGTATTATATAATTAAACAAATTATTAATAAATTTAAAAAAAAAAACTAAAAATTTTAATGAACCTTGCTGGTGTTTGAAAATGTATATGCTATTAAAGAAACCAATATACCCTGAGACTAATATTAGGAATGGTTAATTCCAAGTATGAGAGCTCTGCAAAGTAACTGGACCAACTATAGGACAAGACTGTCCTCTACACTTCTGGCTCTGCAAAACCAAGGCTGGTGCACCTAATCCAGATTGATATTTAACTCTTTTCAACTCCTTTGAACTTTTGGATTTTAACAACAAATAAATGGCAAGAAAGTATGAAATGATAACCACTTATTTAGTGACTAGTCTCTACCATGGAGGACCACAACCAACAACCACAAAACTTAAAAGGGACTCGAATAGTTTTGTTGTTTTTGATAGGACAGAGTATAGCTAAACCTATTAATATATGTATCAAAGTAGAAGATACTAATTACTAATCAGTGCTTTATCCATTGGGCATATGATTCTAGTTCAGATACAGGATAGAGAAACTAACTATTGTCAAGGACTCAAAACCATAAACATAGATAACTTTAAATCATAAACTTCTTAATAATCCTTATATAGACAAACCCAAAGAGTCTATGTCTTATCTAAAGGAGATTTTAATATGATCCTTGATCAAATATATGGACTAAAACACATACATAAAGAAATCTCAAGAAGATTCAAAACTCAGGAGGCAAGCAAGAAGGAGAGACTTGAATCAGAATTGTTGTATTAAGTACAAAAAGACCAGTTTCAATTCCAAAATGTTTCAAATCATATACTTCAATAAATGCAAAAGATTTGTAACTTTTTGCTTCTATGATAATACTCTCTAGATATGCATCTGCTATGCTCACTAGAAAATAGTAAAAGTTTTATGCCTTATGCTACTTGCCCAAACTTTCCCCAGCTACCACTAAATGATCTTGGAAGTCCTTTTATAAGCCAAGGACTGTAAAAAGCTTCAGATCATTTAGGGTTAGGGCTAAAACTCATTAAATATTACATGACAAAGAACATTAAATTCATTTCAATAATTCAAGAATCTTTGTCATCCCTTCTAGTAATACATTCCATGCTCCAGTCTGTAAGAAATCTAATCTAGCCACCAACTTGTTGGGAAACTAAAGAACCATGTCCTACAAAAGGAATAACACATGGAATCTCTTTTCTGCATTTATTATTTCAGGAACTTTAACCCTTTAGATTTATAGAAAGTCAACTATCTTTCTGGTAAAGCTCATGTTCTTGAAAATCTAATCAAATCTACATTATAAAACTCTAAGATTACTCCCTCTTTATGGCTAAGAAAAAAATAGGATAAGCCAAGGGTTTAAAATATTATTTACATGCTAAAAGAAACCCTAAGAAGATAATTTATGTAATAAATGTCTTACAAACACCAATCTCTCCTCCATACGACATCCAATAGGTGTAAACATACATCCTAGAAGATCAAATTTACCTATTTAATGTTCTGCAACAAGATGACATGAAATACTGCTTGAAAACCGCAAGAAAGTATTTTAAAAATTTTAAAAATCAGTTAAACGGCTACAAACGGCACGGACATCTCCATCAACAATCCAAATTCAAACTTTCTTATACTTTAAAAGAGAGTCGTAGATTCATTTTAGGTTACCCGGGCTTTCAGATCTAATCTTAAACAGGTGGCATGCAGGCACAATACCTCAAAGGATAGATCTTGATCTCTTTGTCTTTGAGGCTTTACGTCAGCCATATGATCTTTCTGAACTTGTCTGGTCTTTACTTTATCTCTAACCTCAGCCCTTAACCTGCTTTGAATTAGCCTTGAACTTTGGTCAGCTGATTTCTTCTTATCTCTAAGTCCTTGAATCCATCGGCTAACTCTAGTCACATTCTGAGATTAAGTGCACACCACAATATTAAGGCAAGTACTTAACAAGATCAACGGCCTGTGCTAAATATTGAGACTTTCATTGACATCAGAAAAATATTATGAGATTACACGCCATCCATAGGATCAACACTACATCCATGATTTAGATTTGATCTTGGCTGGCCCACTTTTAACTTTACTTGTCTTTATTAAAACCTTAGTTCATTCTGAGATTACGTGAGTGGAGGAAAAAAGATAACCTTGGCAAGTTAAACTTTAACTTGAGTCAAATCTTGGCAAAGAGACATCACTGAATAACTCAAACTAATCTCGCAAACCATGGGTTTATTATGAGATTAGGCGATTGAAGAGACCTCCAAGTCGTGAGATACTTTCCTTAACTCGGGTCACATCACGAGATTACGCGCAAGCCCTTTGATCAAATCTCCATCAATGATTTGCACTTAATCTCTGCATAAATTTGTACTTGACTATTTCATTGCAAGATAACTCACCAAGCAAAAGATCTTGATTCAATCAACGGTTCTGACTTAAACTCGCCTTTCCCACCTTAACTTTACCTAATTCAAGCATCAATCTAGAGATTCCATGATTGAAGGAAATTCATAACTCTGGCAAGTTAATCCTTCACCCATGGTCAAATATGGAGATTACACGACTGAAGAGATCTCCAAGTCATGAGAATATCTTTTAACCCTTGAGTTTATTAAGATATCAAGCACAGACGAGGCGATGAGAACACTTACAGAATAAGATCAACGGCCCGCATAATATCTTGATACATTTGACTTAACCCCGAATCCATCTGGAGATCTCGAGACCAAAGAGTAAAAGTAACCTTTCCTTGACCACAGGTTTATCTTGAGATCATGAGATAAAGGAAATCTCCAAGTCACTGAAAAGAAATTGAACCCTTGAGTTTATCACAAGATTACACGCCAGTCGTTCGATTAGATTATGGGGGTAAAAGCACAAAGTTGTGTCACGTTTCAGGACCACTTATCAGCACAGCTAAATTTGAGTATTTCTAAATAAAAATTAATTTTTGTCAAACATATGGTCTAGCTAGATTCATTCTAGCTAAGCTAGATAAGTGGTTAAAATTTTCCAATTGGAAATGTATATTAAATGCATGTTTTATACCAATTACCAAAGAAATAAAATTATTTCATAAAATTGATGTTTCAATAACCCTTACTCTTTTTAATGATATTTTAAAAATATATAAAAAATACCCTTTTGTAGAGCTCAAAGTCAAGATTATTGTCATATAAAGTTTATAATATTTTGATTAGATCTAATATATTATAATTTCAAAATACAAGAAGTAGGTATTTTAACATTCGAGAAGATGTTGCTTCAAATAAATAAAAAAATAGTAAATCATATCCAAAAAATTTAAAATTTATATTTAACACTAGAGGAGAGATTCCTCTTCAAGAATATGTAATTTTTTTTCTAAATGGTGTAGGTTTGATAGGGGAAATTTGGAGGGAGGTGAAAACTGTCGATTTCATATAAGTTCAACTTTTAGTAGTTATAACGGAGAAAATATACATTGAAAACCAATCTTTCTTCTTTTCTGCACTATCTATACATTTTATCTAATACATATTTTGAAATTAGGGGAAAAATAGATTATTTGCATATACTTGTTTGGACGGAACTAGACCCCAGATTTTCAACAGTTTTCAGCAATGGAAAAATGGACTTCAAAAATTAAAAAACTATGTACATTCTTGTTCAAATTTTTTTTTTAAAAATTATAGACATAAACTTAATCCATTTTTACACATTTCTTTAGTTTACATCATCCTCAAATTCTAAATACAAATGCCACCTTTTATGTCATTAAAGTTGAATAGTTTGCATATTGTGGTCCTTATGTGTGCTTGAATGTGACCTCTAAATCAGGCACAAACTCAACATAGTCCTTACTCAATCGTTCTATTCACAAAGACAAACATGAATTGTTCATCTTGAAAATTTGATTGAAGTGACTTGTTGCCTCCTAATTAGTTGGGGATGTCAAATTTACTCTCAGAATGAGAGCCAACAACCTGACCATTGCTAACATGGAGGATTTCTAAAGCATGAGAAGTAATGAAATGGTTATTAATCTATGAAATGGAATGTAATTAATCTATGAAATCAAATTGAAATTACTCTAGTAATGAAATTGCAACTAATATATGAAATGAAATTGCAACTAATCTATGAAAGCTTGAAAGATGATGAAATTGAAATGTTAGATATGTAAATGAATTGCATTAAAAATAAACATATCATTAATCCAAATTGAAATTAATCTAATTATGCAATTAAGCTCAAAAGAATGAAATAATCAATGCAAATTTCACTATAAATTTGATGCTCTCCAAATCATCCTCTCAAATGAAGAAAAGGAGGTCCAATATATAGAAAACCATGGAAAGAGGGTGAAGAGTTTCTTGAAAAGAAACGGTTGCCTCTTCACTTTCATTTGAGACAAAAAAGCAAGAATTATTTAATAAAAAGAGTGGATTATTGCCACATGAGTGACCGTTCATATAGAATTATGGAATTCTTTTTGAGGATAATACATTCAATCAATTAAATAACTATTCAATTCGTTTTGATGTATATTAGCTATAGGGGGTGGAAGTAAGTTAATTTAAAAGCACCCAGGACTTTTAGAATTTAATTAATTAATCATAGGGATTTTTAGCTAATAAACCTTGAAAATTTAGGAATTAAATATAGTGTCAGATTTATGCAGATTTAGGTTTTCTGCATTTGAGACTCAGTCAATTAAAGTCAATTAGGAAGAGAATTTGCCTAGTACAATAGGACTTTGATGATGAGAAAATTGAAGGAGCGCACCAAAATTGATTAGAATTATAAGGTGCCAATTTTGAGGTGTTACATTTTGCCCCTCTTTGAATTGATGTGCGAACAACACATTGATTCAAAGAATAGTCTGATGTGAAGATGAAGATTTCATAAGTCTAGCTTAGGTTTCCAAGATACTGATCAGATCGAGAAGTAGAATCATCTGAGAGAGGATCAGAATTGGGGTTAGATTGCCCCAATGTCTGTCGATAGCTGATGAACATCTAGTACTATCTCCAGAATCGGGGTTAGATTACCCCAATACGAAGGTTAGATCTCTGAGATCCAGGTTAGGTTGGCTAGATAACGGTCTAAAGAGATTTTGAGAGCCATCTTCAGAAAGAAGCATAAATTTTAGGAATTAGGGTTAGATTGCCCCAATACCCAATGAGATTTCAAGAATCATCTTCAAAATGAAGCTTGATCCTTGAGGATCTGAGTTAGATTGATCAGATACCTAGAAAGATAGATGGCAAGATGAAAAGATGCGAGACATCAAGATGCCCCTAGAGATTCAAGATCATGGAATATCAAATTTTGACCTTAAGGTACAAAAAAATGACTATGCCCCAAGTGATGAGATGCCCCTAGCGATGGGGACTTTTGATTCAGATCAGACTTATTCAAAAATTTTGAGGTGTTACAGTCCTTTTCCTTTATTAAAGTGTGATACAGGTTTGTACTTTTACCCATGGACAAAGCATAATCCAAAACTCTCATGTGATCGCTGAATACATCCTGAACTTGCAATTAATCTAGTGACTTAGTGCTAGTTTCCCGATTAGAAAAATATCTACGGTGCACGTGCAATCTTGAGAGGAATAGAGCATATTCGATCTTATTGTGAGAGTTAGCAGTAAAGAGAAGGCTAATAAGCGCATGAATTAAAGGATTTTAAGTGGCTCAAAAAGGTAATGAGAAAATAGAATATGTCTAGGAAAGGATTTAGGGCTTCTTGCAACCAATGGCTATAAATTTGTAAATAGGGTTTAAGGCTTTGCAAGACATAGTAGGGTTTCCATCAATTAAAGTAGACTTTCTCACAGTGACTTAGGGTTTTAGATCATAGATCATAGGAACAATTTCACTAACAAGGAAAGAAGACATGGAACCAAGAAAAATTTTGATAAGTTCTAACAGTGGCTCTATTTGGGAATGTATGCCTCTTGTAGGCATGACAAGATTCTAGAACTCTGAGTTAAGAAGATCGTCAAAAAATGAAACCCTAGAACAGACAAAACTAAAATAGGAAAAAGTAGGAAACATTTGTACAAAATATATACATTACTAAAGAAGAGTCATATTACCTCTATGCCTTTTCCCTAATTTGAAATAATTAAACCAGGGCTTATGGCTCAAAGCCATCAACAAAATTATGTCTCATCTTGCCTCTGTCAAAAAAAAAATTCTTTGCTCCCTGCTCAGGAAACAAACTGAAACCTCTTTCATGTATCCGATTTGATCTATTATCAGGTAACATTAGCTTTTTATGAAAAATATCAACATATTCAATATTAGGGCTTAGATGGAAATCAAACATGTCCTGAAGACTGAAAACATGTGGCATATACATATTGCATTCATTTCATAAAAAACAATTAGACTCAATGCAATTCTGTTCAATATTAAAATTAATGCCACATCCTGGATAAATATTATCATCCAGCTAAGGAAAGCAGTCATTCTCCATCATATTGATGGTGTCATCATCACTTGATCCAATCACATCAATAAGTTGTATGTCAAAATCAGACTGAATTTCAGTACAAGACGTTGAGGACACTCATTAGTTGGGACATGGTCTCCTCCACTCTCCATAGGACATAAGACACTCTTCTGGGAGACTTTGGGATCATGTTCATCATAAATATCAAGGATTATATGTGGATTACTTTGACCTTCTAGAAGAGGAGACAAATCAGAACTAGAAAAAGAACAAGATTCAGCACCATCGTTATCAAAACATGGAAAATCCATGTCATGATCCATATTCTACTCTTCAAAATAATTATCATCATGTCTGTTAGAGGGAGGACACATATCAACACATTCATTGTATAATAGAAAATGTTGAGTAACTAAAAGTTCATCATGGAATGGCTCAATGAAAGATTTAGAAATAGGAAAAGATTCATAATCAACACAATTATCCCAGTTAGTACTCAACATCATATCTAGAGTCTCTTGTTTCTTTGAATCTGAAAAAATACTGATACTCTTATTATCTACAAGGTCATATTCAATCTTGTTGTATCCTAGTGAGACAAGAGTACAAGGAAAATCAGAAATATAAGTATCAAAACTCTGACCATCTGATATACATTCCTTGTCAAACTTAATGTGTGTGGATGTAGGGATTCAAATCTATCCTTCCCTGAAAATATAAGATATTCATAAGACAACAACTCTAAAATTTGATCACTATGAAGTGAGCCACTATCATCATTTACACTCATCTCTAATACACACTCACAATTAGCATATTCATTTATCAAATTAGTATAATCCTACTAACTACACACATCTTCTATTTCATATTGAGAAGGATCATCACTTTTATGACCACAAGATATAGCATTCATACTAGACACATGTATAAAAAAATTCTTTTCATCATTCTCAGTACCATCACTACAAGGTACAACCTCATGTGAAACCTTAAATTTAGGATCTTCAATATCAAAAACTTGGTTTGAAATTTTAGGATTGATGTCATTATCATTAAAATAATTATCACAACAGCTTACCTCTTCATCAAAATGATCCTCTTGTTCTTGGTACAAGTCCTCCCTATACTGAGACAAGTAAAATGCACTATCATGCTAAGAAGGGAACTCTATAGATTTAATAAGAAAACTGTCCAATATAGGTTCATCCTTGTTATCTTGGTATTCATTTACTTCAATGTCAGCTTTAGAGTCATCAGGATCAGCATAATTAGAATGAGCATCACTTGAGTTATTATCAAGTACATTTTCTGGTTCAAATTATTGAATTGATTTTATCCATTTCCTGATGTTCTCCATACCTTCCTCCTTCAAGGAAGATAACCAATGAATGAATTCAAGCTCACCAAGTTCTAGAAATAATTTAATATACGTAGACTCTAGAAGGAAAACCTATACTAGAAACTCACTATATGCATTAGAAAATCTTTTATAAAACTCCAATGTTAATTCATCCTTTATCCTTCCTATCCTTTTCTTTAAAAACAATATACAATTCTTTTGGATGAGTTGATCTATCTCATGTTCAATATGTTCAGATTCAAGATCTTCGTTATCCTTTATCCACTTCTTGGTGTACTCAAAATAATTTTCCCTGATGGAAACTGACCAATTAGTTGAATCAGGAGAACAAAGGGCCATAAATACACAAACCCAAAATGAATTTTGAAGACAAAAAGGACCAACAAAATTCCTTATGTGAGCATAAAACCTTTTATAAAATAGAAGTGTAGATTCTCTCACCTCTCTTTTTATTCCCCTTTTTTTGTATCCCCAAAATGACTTAATCTTGAAACCATTGGTCCTCTTCATGATCATCATTTGAATCTAACATAGGCTCCTTAGATCTAGATGTAGCAGAATAAACACTACTGTCCTCTATGTCACCATATTGCTCAATAAAACAATCTTCTACTGCAGTCGTAGACCCTATTGAACCATGAGGTAATTCTTTAAACCAATCCCTAGCACCCTCATCTAGAGATATAGAAACAATTCTCAGTAGTACATCCTCATGTGTGATGTTATGATCATCTATTAATTCAGCAAACTTTTCTATATGCTCCTCAGCTAATTCCTCACCCATGCCAGTGAATTTAGGCAAGCAATGCCTGACTGCTGATGGAATAGGATTTGGGTAACCAGGAATGCCATTAAAATTTATAGCCCTACACAACCCACCTCTATATAGTTGTGACATCTTAGTAGACAAGATAATTACAAACTACCTCTCTCTTCCCTCTCAATTAGTGCTGGCCACTTAATACGGAAAAAAATTATAACTGGTTTTCATGGAACAAAAGAATTTATCCAAAGAAAATAAAAATACCTGGAATATGATGGAGCTGCTGCAAACTATTTGATTTTAATTCACCTCCAAATCACTGTCAAAATTTGGTAGAACCGCCACCTCTTTGCAGAGGAAAAATTAATTATTTGAGATCTATTTTCCAACTCTGACCTTCGTCAAATCAGCAACTTACATACATCCCCAATATAGGGTCTCTTAATGATTCCTCTCTTGACTATGCTACAAGTCATAGGAGTCATATTATCTGTTGCCTCTTCAATGCAAGTCCACCTCTTCTCTGTATTCTTTCTTCAAACATACACACTGGTGCAAATCATAGAACTCAGAGTCGCCACTCACCATATGTGAGATTGTATAGGTATTTCTTCAAGAACTTGGACTTTCAGACACTTTGCAATGATAGACAGAAAATACTTGACTCTTTTTACAAAAGTTTGAGGAATATTTCTTTGCAAACAATGACTCTATAACTGACTCCCCAGAAAATTCATCATTTTTTCGTGACTAGGATGGTCTAACTCTCTCTCAAAAATGATTTAGTTTATTTATATCAGAATCTCCCTGATAAGGTTAAAAAACCTCACTGTACTTTCCCCAATAGAGTCACCATTTTTTTGGTGTTTGAAAATGTTTATGCTATTAAAGCAACCAATATACCTGAGGCTAATATTAGGAATGGTTAATTCCAAGTATGAGAGCTCTGCAAAGTAACTAGACCAACTATAGGAAAAGGTTGTCCTCTACACTTCTGGCTTTGCAAAACCAAGGCGCGTGCACCTAATCCAAATTGATATTTAACTTTTTTCAACTACTTAGAACTTCTGGATTTTAGCAATATATAAATGGCAAGAAAATATGAAATGATAACCACTCATTTAGTGACTATTCTCTACCATGCAGGACCACAACCAACAACCACAAAACTTAAAGGGACTCGAATGGTTTTGATACTTTTGATAGGGAAGATTATAGCTAAATCTATTCAGATATGTATCAAAGTAGAAGATACTAATTATTGATCAATGCTTTATCCATTGGGAAATGATTCTAGTTCAGATATAGGATAGAGAAACTAACAATTGTCAAGGACTCAAAACCATAAACATAGATAACTCTAAATCATACACTTCTTAATAATACTTATATAGACAAACCCAAAGAGTCTATGTCTTATCCAAAGAAGATTTTAATTTGATCCTTGATAAAATCTATGGACTACAACACATACATAATGAAATCTTATGTAGTGAACCAAAAGATTCAAAACTCAAGAGGCAAGAAAGAAGGAGAGACTTGAATCAAAATTTTTGTATTAAGTACAAAGAGACCAATTTCAATTCCAAAATGTTTCAAATCATATACCACTTCAATAAATGCAAAATATTTGTAACTTTATGCTTCTATGATAATACTCTCTAGATATACATCTGTTATACTCACTGGAAAATAGTAAAATGTTTATGCCTTATGCTACTTGCCCAAATTTTTCCCAGCTACCACTAAATGATCTTGGAGGTCCTTTTATAAGCCAAGGACTGCAACAAGCTTCAGATAATTTAGGTTTAGGGCTAAAACTCATTAAATATTAAATGACAGAGAACATTAAATTCATTTCAATAATCCAAGCAGCTCTGTCATCCATTCTAGTAATACATTCCACGCTCTAGTCTGTAAGAAATCTGATCTAGCCACCAACTTGTTGGGAAAGTGAAGAACCATGTCCTGCAAAAGGAATAACAGATGGAATTTCTTGTCTACATTTATTATTTTAGGAACTTTAGCCCTTCAAATTTACAGAAAATCAACTACCTTTCTGGGAAAGCTCATGTTTTTGAAAATCTGATCAAATATGCATTATAAAACTCTGAGATCACTCCTTATTTATGGTGAAGAACAAAATAGGATAAGCCAAGGGGTTTAAAATACTATTTACATGCTAACAGAAACCCTAAGAAGACAATTTATGTAATAAATGTCTTACAAACACCAATCTCTCCTCCATATTACATCCAACAGGTGTAAACATACAAACCAGAAGATCAAATTTACCTATTTAATGTTCTGCAACAAGACAACATGAAACACCACTTGAAAACCCTAAGAAAGTCTTTTTAAAAAATTTAAAAAGCAGTTTAATGGCTACAAACAGTGCAAACATCTCCATCAATGATCTAGATTCAAACTTTATTATACTTTAAAAGAGAGTCATAGATTCTTTTTAGGTTTCCCGAGCTTTCATATTTGATCTTGGACAGGTGGCACACAAGCGCAATGCCTCAAAGGATAGATATTGATCTCTTTGTCTTTGAGGCTTTACGCCAGCCACATGATCTTTCTGAACTTGTCTGGTCTTTACTTTAACTCTAACCTTGACCCTTAACCTTTTTTGAACTAGCCTTGAACTCTAGTCAGTAGATTTCTTCTTATCTCCAAGTCATTGAATCCATAAGCTAACTCTAGTCACATTCTTAGATTAAGCGCACGCCAGCAGATTAAGGCAAGTACTTAACAAGATCAATGGGCTGCGCTAAATCTCAAGACTTTCCTTGACATCATCAAAATATTATGAGATTAAGCACCATCCACAGGATCAACATTGCATCCACGATTCAGATTTGATCTTTGTTGGCCCACTTTTAACTTTACTTGTCTTGATTACAACCTTAGTTCATTCTGAGATTGCACGACTGAAGGAGAAAACATAACCTTGGCAAGTTAACTTGAACTTGAGTCAAATCTCAGCAAAGAGACATCACTGAATAACTCAACCTGATATGGCAAACCATGGGTTCATTATGAGATTGCGTGACTAAAGAGATCTCCAAGTTGCGAGATACTTTCTTTAACTCAGGTCACATCACGAGATTATGCGCAAGCCCTTCGATCAAATATCCATCAATGATTTGTGCTTAATCTCTACATAAATTTATATTTGACTATTTCATTGCGAGATCACACGGCAGCCACAATATCTTGATCCAATCAATGTTTATGACTTAAACTCGTCTGTCCCACCTTAACTTTACCCAAGTCAAGCATCAATCTAGAGATTCTGAGACTGGAGGAAATTCATAACTCTGGCAAGTTAATCCTTTACCCATGGTCAAATCTGGAGATTACATGACTGAAGAGATCTCCAAGTCATGAGAATATCTTTTAACCCTTGAGTTTATTAAGAGATCAAGTGCAAACCACATGATGAGAACATTGATAGAACAAGATCAACAACCCTGGTGATTTTATTAAGAGATCAAGAGCAGACCACATGATGAGATCAAGCGTAGACCACATGATTAGAACACTAACAAAACAAGTTCAACAACCCTTGTGATATCTTGAGACATTTGACTTAACCCTGAATCCCCTGAATCCATCTGGAGATCTCACAGCCAAAGAGAAAAAGTAACCTTGCCTTGGCCACAGGTTTATCTTGAGATCATGAGATAAAGGAAATCTCCAAGTCCCTGAAAAGAACTTGAACCCTTGATTTTATCATGAGATTACACACCAGTCGTTTGATGAGATTACAAACAAAAAAAAAATACATGGCCCTCGTGTGATCACTGAATAACATCCTAAACTTGAAATTAATCTAGCGACTTAGCGCCAGCTGCCCAATTAGAAAAAGATCTATGGTGCGTGTGCAATCTCGAGAAGAATAGAGCATATTTGATCTCATTGAGAGATTTAGTGGTAAAGAAAAGACTAATAAGTACATTACTTAAAAGGATTTTAAGTGGCTCAAAAAGGTAATGACAAAATAGAATATGTCTAGGAAAGGATTTAGGGCTTCTTGCAACAAACGGCTAGAAATTTGAAATTAGGGTTTAAGACTTTGCAAGACATAGAAAGATTTTCATCAATTAAAGCAGACTTTCTCACAGAGACTTAGGGTTTTGGACCATAGATCATAGGAACAATTGCACAGACAAGGAAAGAAGACATGGAACCAAGAAAAATTTTGATAAGTGCTAGCAAACATCAATCTAAGTTGTGAAAATGCACCTATGACTTGTAAATCTTTTATATTAGCAAATAAAGATTTATTTTTTTATGTTTATACTTGTAATGAAGATTGAGCATCTTGATAAATATATTAGAAAGTCTCATAGTTTAAAGATGTCTACCTTCAACTCTTTGGCTTTGATTTAATGATATATAATAGTAAAATAAAGTATGTGATGATTGTTTTGGATATTGTATATGGAGTGGATTATAGATACTTAAAATCACTTAGAAATGAATTATTTACATAGACATAATTTATAGAAATGAAAATCAAGTAGATCTAATATATAGGTGCATATTGAATTTTGGGACAGATTTTAATATTTATCATTTGACAAACTAGATATCTTGAGGGTCATTCCAAAATTTGAATTTGGAACTTCAAATTTGTGAAAATACAGTTATTATATAGCTTTATGTGTTGGAAAAAAGGAAAAGAAAGATATTTTTATAGTCCACAATATCAATTGTATTTTTGAATGTACATATAATAACTACCTACAACTTTTTACTTTATATAGCCATGCAAGTTCATATAGCCATGCAAGTTTGTCTCACAGAGATGAGAGGAGCAAACCAGAATCATCCATGCTAATATGCCCAATCATGTTCTTGGAAAGGCCGCCTCCATATTTAATTAGGCTAGCATGATAAAATCATTTTAAATAAAAAAACTCTAAAATACTTTTTCATGTTGTGGAATGGTAGTTAAGACATTTTGATATTGCAATTAGGTCATAGGACGAGGGCTTCAAAAGAAGTAATAAATTAGCTAGAGAGGAATGAAGGGATGATGACTTATAATGTTAACTTCTTGTAGAATATCATTGTCTTTGTAAAAGAAAATAGGTCACAGTCTCTTTTATTTAAATGTGGCCTTTGAACAAATTTACCAGCCTGAAGATGAGATTGTGAAGGAGAAGGATTAAGAGAAAGGCTGACCGTGGTGTATAATTGTGATAGTTTTGTCATAATTCGTAAATAATGGTTTTTTTCAAAGTATTTGACATCTTCAAATTTAGAAACCCTATTGTTTTGCTTCCTATGCATCATATAGTAAAGTGGTTGTCATAATTGATGTTACAGATAAGAAAGAGAAGACTAATGATATTCTATAGTATTTGTCCATGTCTAGATATTTTTAGCTGTACAAAATGCATTGTATAAAGGAACAATAAGGAGTACAGATGGACTCCTGACTGATGATAAGTAAAATTTTCCATCATCTACGGTATGGGTTTTATTTATCTCAAAGAAAGGAACAAGATACGAAACTAACACGTGGGATAGTGGTTTATCCTATTAAACTGGCACGAAATCGCCAATTCATAGCAATTTTATATTTCCATATGACTGCATGATAAAACTAATCCTATTTCACCTCTATTTTTTTAATAATGCACAATGTGTTGTTGTTTATTTATGTTTTCTTATTAAAATATGTACTAATATTAGATATAAGTTTTAAAAAAATATAGAACAAACATATAGTGCTGGAGTCTGGATGAAAAAAGTACATGAAGCATGTGAACAAGTGGGAGAGGAAGTGTTGGGTGTCAATAATAAATTAATAAAATAATAGTTAATAGGCATGATAACCATGTGAAGGTCATTGAAATTTTTGTAAAGCATCTTGAAGAGGATTATTAAACTTGAAGAGCATTATTTTTACATGTTGACTTAGCCTCTTGAGAGCCCTAATAATGCATAATATTTTATAATACTTAGTACATAATAGAATAATTATTATTTCTCACATTGCAAGATGAGAACAAGGAGAATAGTAAATTCGGTTCAACCCATCTTAAAAAGAAATGTAGTTTGTAAAATATAGAGTAGGCTACACAAAGTGAAATACAAACTCACAAATCAAAGACAATTGAGAAAGTATGAGAGGGGCTTCTTTTTTATTTTGGTGCAGTATGTCTACTTATATGTAGAGAGTATTGTCTAGTTCATATATTGATTGAAAATCTATAACATAGATATAGAAAAAAATATAAAGTACTACAACATCATTATTTATAATGTTAAATTGAAGAAGGAAAGTTAAGGATATAAGGTTATTAAACTTAGAAACTGTAATCTGGATAGATAACATCTCAAGATAAAATTACTTCTACGAAAACAAAAAAAGGGGTAGGCGGACCGGGGGGTTAAGAAAACATAAGAACATGTCAAGATGGTCAAGCCCTTATTTGAAGCCTTCATCTTCTATGGTTAGTCAATAGAAGGTCATGTGTGCGCTTAATCTGTATGTGTCGAAGCATAAGATAAATAATTCTACTATAATAGTCATAACTCTTAGGATGTTCATGATTTGGAAGTGCTTTTAGAAAAATGCAATCCAATATAATTAAAATGTAAGCACACTATCATATCATCTCTTCAGGAAAAGGGAAAGATCAATGTTATGTTTATTATAAATCACAAAGGAAAACAAAACATGGGCGAGGACAAGGAAAAAGATTTCAGTTGTTATATGGTCGATAAGGGAAGGATTGTTGGCTGGAGAGACTTCAACATTAAGTCGGCCAAAATAGGAATCACTAGAGAAATTATAAACCCCAAAGTCAAAGAAAGTGAAGGTGGGAAGATTAAGGTGGAAGAATTTATTGACCCCTCAATGGTGGTGCTAAGCGACAATACCAGGGAATTTGACCTGAACTTGCTCAACAACACCAGAAATAGCATGTTAGATAATTACAAAACAATCAAATAGCTCTACCATAAAGTTGAGGACCTAAAAAATATGGTTAGAGGTACCAACAAGGAAAAAAGGGTTGGTGAGGATGAGGAACAAAGGAATCTGAGTATTTGAGTCAAGCAGATGGAGGACAAGATGGCCAAGGTGGAAACCACTCTCAAGAACATAGCTGAACAAAGCTATAACATCCTAAAATAGACTAGAGAACACACCAACACCATCATTGACAAGATGAAGGAGGGGATGGACGCGGAAAGAATTGAGGTGGAGACCAATTAGAACACTGATTAGGGACCTGGAAAAAGAACTAGGGACAGAACCAAGAAGTCTAAGGAAAAGAACGGGGAAAGTACCATCTAGAAAATCAAGGAATCGGTAGCTAGCATGGAGCTTCTTGAGGCCAAGGCGGCCACTCTAATGGTGGACCTTTCTTAGGGCCCCCTGGGCGTTCTTGCTACTTTCAGGTTTTACTTGCTTTTTAAAAATCTTTAGCTGTTCTTTTGTTCTGGCCTTTTTGGCCTGCTCTGCTCTTAGATCTGAACTCTCTTTTGTTATTTTTAATGTTTTATCTCTAAATACTTTGTTTCAGGTTTCAAGAACCCTGTAAAACATGTTTTACTTAATCAAAAACTTGTAAATTTTAATTACAATAACCAAATGGGGAGTGTTGGAGAGAGAGAGAGAGAGAGAGAGAGCTAGAGAAGAATAGTGAATTTGAATAAAAAAGGATTGAGAAATAGGAGTTTGAATCATAATGGAAGTGAGGATGTAGACAATGAGGGTTGGTTGGTAGTTACATAATATTTTTGGTTTGGTGGTTGGGGCTTGCTAGATGGAAAGTAAGGGCTTGGTGTCTCTTGTCTCGAAGATTTCAGTTGGTGGAATAGGATTTAAAGATGGGATGGCTTTCAAACTACCTCTAAAGAATGGAGGTACATCATCAGGTTCATTATTCAAGAAAATTGTCTCTATTGCTTGTGAGGATGATCATAAATATGTAGATGGTCTTGTCAAGAACTTTTTCTCTAAGATTTGATCCACTTTGGAATACTCTTTTTGGTACCAAACCTAATGGAAAAAATGCTCTTTCCCAATGGTCTAATGTGTTTCTAATCTTGGAAATAGTGAGTTATCCATTTCAATCTCATACAATATCATTGAAAAGAGTATCTCCCTTATGGATATGTCTGTGATGGATAAATTCCCAAGTCCTACGCCAAATATTGATCTAGTTTGTTTCTTTGGTCCTTGATAAATGGAAAACTAAAGGATAGGTTGATATTATGGCTATGGCTAGATGAACCTTTTTTTTTTTTTTTGACTATGAGGAAGATGTGTAGAATATCTTATCACTTATTTATAAATCAACTTTGGCCATTAAAAAAGGGGACCGAGTTTTGAGATTGCTAAATGTTCTTTTAATTCAATTCATGTGTAGCTAATACTTCCTAGTCCTACAATAAAACTACGAAATGAAGAATTTTTCAAGGGTATTGCTATATTATTATTTTAATCGTTGACCATTGAAAAAATGAATATCTCCAAAAATGATTTAGTATATTCCTAACTATGTGTTAATGTGATCAATCCTCAAATCTACTCAAATCGATAAACATTAAGTCAAAACTTGGTGCATGGGACCACTTAGTAGAGTTTGATTTAATTCCTTTTGTCTATTTTTATGTAAAAAGGTGGGTCACTAGGCTAAAGCCTAAGAACTACCTAAGTAATAATTATAAACCCAAGTAGAAGATTTAGAGAGAGAAGGTTAGTTAATTTAGCGATACAAATGATTCCTTTGATAAGGATATTTACTCATGTGGAGACTGGTAGTTGGTCCAATTAGTGAGGTCAACAACTTAGAAGTGACCCAAGATCCTAAACTCCCAACTTTGGTTGATGATTTTAAGGATGATGTTGTTCCCTTGGATACAATGTCTAGTTTTGAAGTGGGGACTTCTACCCCACTTTTGGTGGAAGACCATAACCATGATTCCACTTTGAAATCCATTGAGGGTGGTCTAGATAAATGAAATAACAATCGTATCAACTCTTTGAAGGTGGGAGAAGGTGGAATTTCTATTGAGTGGAGTGATTTCTATAAGGATTTCAAGGAGGTTCAAGGGTCAAAGGGTGTAATGATGGGAGAATCAGACGAGGCTCCCTTTACTATGGTCAAAATTAGGAACAAAAAAACCCCCTCTTTCCTCACCCCTTCCTAGGGTTTTATAACCAAGATCTAGAAAAAGGTGGATTGTGGATGTTATAGTTTCTCCATAACATCTTTTTTATTGACTAACTATTTTTTTCTATTACTTTCAAATAACTCTTTCCTATATCCATTTCTTATCTTAATCTAATAAAAATGACACTACTCATCAAATAATTTACCTTTAATATACTATTCACAAAATATTTTTACAATTGTATATATAAATTTCCTTAATATATACTCTAACTATTAAGTACCTATCCAAAATATACAACACCTTCCTAAGATATTTTATCGTAAGTGTGGAATAATTATTGATGCCTACATCATCTTACTTTTGTTTTTAACAAAATAATACATATATGATTTTTATTCAAAGCATATCAAAAAAGAAAAATTGTTAGTGTCATAGTCAGCCTTTCTATTCTCATTATCCTTCATGGTCCGACGCACAATGTTTAAGAAGGATTTTATCTCCATATAAAAATATAAAGAGATAGTGACTTGTATTTACGAACTCATTTATATAATTACACTCTGATTGTTAGTACTATATTACATTAATTACTCTTCCCAATATAATTCTAGTCACTTAGCGCCCGTTTAGTTGTTGGAATACCAAATGTTGGATAATGTCAATTTTGGAAGATGCTGAAATTCTGGAAGATACTTATCCTGAAAATGATTTCTTGAATACGAGCTGGACCTGTTTGGTTCACCCAGAAGATGGCTCAGAAGATGCATTTTCTGTGTTTGGGTGCCACAATCTAGACTTGGAATATGAAATGAATAAGGATTTTTTTAAATTTTTTATTTATTAATTTCTTTGAATTAGTTTTTTTTTTTTTTTTAAATATAATTATGTTTTAAACATTTTGTACCAGAGCTTTTTAATATTTGTTTTATTTTTCTATGACATCACTATAAACAAGTAGATTTTTTAAGGTTAATTTTATAGTTTTTAAAAATAAAATTATGTTTACAAGTTTTTTAAAATTTTAACATTTTGTAGAACTTTTTTAATATTTTTTTTATTTTTCTATACAAATTTATAAAATAAAAAACTCCAAAATACACATGTCATCACTATAAACAAGTCATTGATTTTATTAATAACTTTTTTCAAAATGTTGCCTACAACCCAACTCACTAGGGGCACCAGTAGGAAAGAGTCGGGTGGAGAAAACATCTGGTCTAGCCCCCAAAAGAAAACTTTATAAGATAAAAAATATTTATGAATGAGGAATTCCTCATTACATAATACATATATAAAATTACAAATAAGTGCATGAGGCATTCCTCATCTACATAATGCATATATATAGTGTTATAAATTTATAGTTTGATGAGTCTTTAACGCTCTTTCATGCCCCAAGTCTTATTTTTGTCTGTGGATCCTGCATACATAGAGCATATGACTACTTTGTGATTTTGTTAGTACCACAATCCCAATAATATTTTAATGAAAAAATCATATAAATTGTAACCCCTAATGAAGTACATTCAACTGCTAACTTTTGTATGAGTTTAAAAAAATCTTATTAATTGTATTACCTTCATTGGCCTCCTTGGATTCTTACCTGAATAAATCACGCTTGTCATGAGAAAAACGTGACCAATTAAATGAGTTCATACATGATATATCTCAGTTAACCTCATACTTTCTCTACAAACATAGGTTAGAATTCTACAAAGCAATGTCCAGTAAGAAAATTAACCAAGAAAATACTATATATGTTAAATCATGTGAGTGATAGAAGATTGAGGCTCACTAGAGCCATAAAAATGAAAGGAAGAAGAATTAGTGTAAAAAATATGTAAACCATATATATGCTCACTTGAGGCAAAAATAAGTTACACCATATCCATACTAAATCAAAAACAAGTTACAATATGAAAATAGTAAGCAACTAATTTCTAATCTCATCTCCACATATGGTCCCAGTAAAGATATGAGATTATAATACAGAGAAGGCATCGTAAAAATATAATTTTGGCATTTTCCCTATCCTTACATGATTTTCACTCAAATTCTTTATCACAAATAAGTGGAGATGGGAAGATAGATGCAGGCGAGCCATCATTGACCTAGCTAAAGTATTTGCAGCCATTTTTTCCCTGTGATACCCAATCTATATTACTTATTATTATATAATGAATATTTTTTACATTACAAATATAAAATATATACAAATTAGCAACCTTTTTTTCTATTTGGGCAGCACCAAAATTGTCATCCAAGGTTTCTCTATGTCCATGAAGTCTTCAACACACACTGTCCACCACCACATTGACAATTTCACACATTTAAAAGAGTCATAAACCCTATATCAATAATGTATTATATTTACTGTATTTATTACATAAATATTATAACATATAATCATATGATTGAATCAACTAAGAAATGAAGAAATAATGCACAAGATTAACATCAACAAACATGTTTTTCCGCCCCTACACGATGCTCTACTTTGGTACCATTTAAATTACCAGATTGAGAGTGAGTGTTGTCAATAATTTTAAGTCTCAAGTAAGCATATATATGGTTTAGGTCTTCATGATTCAATCTCTGATAACAAACTAAAATTCAATCCAAAACCACCATACATCTTAGTGTTGTTAAGATATATAGTGTTGTTATGATATATTCGTAGAAGGCATGGCTGGAGAAGAACTAAATATATCATATCAGCACTAAATATATCATGTATTGTTATGATATTTTTAGTGTGGTTATGATATATTTAGGGTGTTATGATATATTCGTAGAAGGCATGGCTGGAAAAGCACTAAATATATCATGTGTTGTTATGATATATTTAGTACAGTTATGATATATTTAGGTTTTTATGATATATTCATAGAAGGCATGGCTGGAGAAGCACTAAATATATCATATCAATGATAATTATATCATGTGTTGTTATGATATATTTAGTATTGTTAAGGTATATTTTTTGGGACCCAATTTATGATCAGAAAGTAAAGGTTTCATCACACATCATTGTCAATATATACAAAAAAATCAATGATAACATTAATGCAACATTAAAAAAACTTAAAATACACTAGAACAAAATATCTGAAGAACCTTATCAATGGCTTTACATTATCATAATCATAATCAACACTACCCGACTCAGCGAGAATTTTTTATCACAAATGAAAGGCACTATGTTTTAGAATTTCATACAAATTATGAATGTCTATTAAAGAAAGAATTAGAAAAATTAGAGTCATCCAAACTTCCTTCCAATATATGTGACTCTCTCCCCTTCATTCATTCTCAAGAACCCTCTGGCTCTTGTAGGTTCAAGAAAAAAAATTTCATATACGTCAAACATAGTATATATTTGTTAAGATCAGTGATGGCTTTTAGTGCATTATACATGTTATCTTCATCATTTTTTTAAATCAAATTTATCAATTTTCAGTGGCTCTTTGAGGCTTGCACTCAACTCTCTGATCACTTCAGAAATCGCATCCACGGAACCTACCACGCTTCTCTTCTTCATGTTTCACCTTCTTGATGATGATGATGAAGGGTTCTATCTACCGCTTGCACTAGATTGATTCGATGTGGGTGTATCGATACCATCATCAGCCAAATTAGCAGAACTCTCAAAAGATGCAGTATCGATACCATGAAAAGTGATATCTTCCTCATCATTGAGATCGAGGGCCTCGTCCATAAGGAGCCCTTCTTCTGTCTCTTGAGTTGTTGCAGCTGTGGTGCCCTGAGCTATGTCATTCCCCACAATGAAGGCTAATTCATTATAGTATTGAAACGATTGCTTCTTAAACACTCTAGCATTTTTAAATTTGTTTCTCTGTATGATGGCATAATGATTGAGTTCATTATTGGTCTTTCATTAGTAAATAAGATATATTCAACTTAAAAGAAGATATTTTAAGATCATGTTACCTTCAATAACTCATCCCAAACACTATCATCAGCATCCATAGACTGAGTACTCTTATCCCATATAAAATCACTTGTATTATTCAAGTCTTTCATTATTCTATAATCTTACTTCCACATTTTCAACTTGTTCTTGAAGTTTTCCTTGGATAGATTCTGTTGGAAATAATGGGAAGTGTGTACTGAGAGGGGAGGGGTGAATTAGTACCTCTAAAACTTTTATGTCTTTTATCCTTTAACCTTTATGTAATCAATTGTTCATTCAATCATTTGTTCTATACTATCTTTGTGTAAGACATATCAATTCTTTAACTTAATCAAACATGTAAACATTCATGAAATTAATTGACTCATAACAAAAGATATGATATCATAGAAAACCTCTGTAAGAAGGTAAAAACTGCGGTGGGGATGGCACCCACAAAATCTTCACTATCTGTAGATTGGAAGGGGTCGGTTAAGGCTTACAATTTGATCACTTATGATGATCTACCCTATTAGGAGTATCATGTGGAGACCTATTAAATTCTACTCTGTTAAGAGCTTTAGAAACACTATTTAGTGTTCACTCAGTTAAGAGATTTACAAAAGATTGTTAAATCCACCTTCCTCGAAAGGATTTTTACTTTTTCTTCACTTGTTAGAATGTAAGCAAATTACTCTTTGACCTAATTGTATTTAATCTACTATTGCTTCTTACAGATCCATTCAAGATTACATGTACAAGCATTTTTCCCAGGGCCTTGGGTATCCCACCCCATTGGATCCCCGTCCTTGGAATCTTTTCCTCCATCTTGATCTTTTGTTGACTTCTCCCCCACCTGATCACCCAGATATTAGTTTCCCTACAGACAGCCAATGCCCCTTCCCTGCAAACTGCCATTCGCAATAGACTCACCTCCGCTCCTGCCCAAATTCCCCATTCAAAAACTTTTGTGTTCTCTTTACTAAAAAACTCATTGTTGATATTAGTGTCAAATAGAAATTTGTTTGGTATCACTGCCAAATTATTATTACCTTTTGAAATTTTTATTCTCTCCAATTAAATAGGAAATATAAGAGCTTGTTGAACACAAAAAATGTGTTGTAAAAAGATTTACATGTGTTGGTGTGTGTTTTGACACATCATATGGCATCTTAGGTTGGAGATAAGATGGGTGCCACTTTTCAGGTAAGTTTTAGCCCGTGGCTTTGTAATATTGTTTGATGGTTTCATGTAGTATCTCCTATATATTAGATGCATGAGATAGAGATTTTGTGTATAAGAGTTTGATATTTTTTGAGTTAACTCTGGATCTCAAATGTGATACTCCTATGAGGGGTAAGTGCAAGAAGTTGGGTACCAATTCGGCGGACGTCTTGTGGGCTTGAAAATTGCCGTTAGAAATGGGCACTTGTTTTGAAAAAAATGGGCACCCGTCTTAGGCTCGGACACCTGATCTAAAATTCTCAAAATGGGCGCCCGTTGTTTTTCAAAACAGGTGCCCGTTTTTCAAAATGGGTACCTATTTTTTTCAAAACGGGTGCCCATTTTTAAATTTTTTTTTTTTTAAGAAACTCATTTTTACATGTTGATTTATTATATTTAAGAAACGGGTACACATTCTTAAATGTGTGCCTATTTTTAAAATTTTGAATTTTCCAAACCACCCTTTTCCTTGGATTTCAGTTCGGGACGGATTTGGTGGAACAAGCCTATGCTTGGACCTCCAAAATAATGGCTAAGGCATTTGAATACCAAATTTTTGTCTTGCCGTAATTTGTTGAGGGTCTTCCTAATCAAATTTTTTGACAAAATGAAAACCCATTAGAGCTATTACTGTCTAGATTTCAAAAATATAAATTTTATAGTGATATGATAAATTTTATTATTTTTACAATATTTATTAATCAAAAGTGGTACCTAAACTTAAAATAGTAAGGTTCACTAAAACTTTAATGACTTTTTTTATTTTAGTTTTTTGAAAAAATGAATTATATAAGCCCAATCTACATAGAATTTTATTCAAAATAAAAATAAAAAAATTTCCAAAAAAAGTAAAATTTTCATCAAATTATGGTGGTCGTACACGAGAGGTTTTGAAAATGTACTTTATAGTCAATTAAAAATTAATAAAAAAATATATTCAATTAAAAATATATATATTCTGACCAATCTTTGATGTGTTAGGTACCTTTCCCTAGAAGGATTTAGAAAAAATCATTTATTTACTTCAAAATAGGGTGGTCGTACACATGCAGGGTATGGTCCTGAAACAGGCATTTTGAAAAAGAGGTTTTTAAACATGCCTACAAAAATATATTTTATACCATGTGGGTATTCAAATAAATTACATATTTGAAAAATAGACTCTAAGCACTACATTTTCTATTAGTGGATTTTTTTGAGATTCAATCTCTAAGTGCCTCAAATTTTGACATCAATTGACAGAAAATTTCAAAAATAGGGAAAACACTTCCACTTTTTGCCCAAAAGTGGGACTCGACTTCTTGCAGCCACCCAAATTTTTCTCTATAAGTATATTGTAATCTGTTAATGATTTTTGAATAAGATTTTGGATAGCTTTTTGAGTGTGGTATTTTTCTCCTAAAAGGTTTCCCTCGTGTAAATCATTGTGTTGTGGCCTATGCATGTTGTGTTTATTTTTTTTAATTTTATGTAAATTTTGTAAAAATCTAATGAAGTGTTTACATAACCCCCCTCTCAAGATTAGTGTAGGAATTTGTTCCACCACCTTAATTTATTTATATTTTGTTCCAATCAACAAATACTAAGTATCATGCTAAGCAATAAGAAATAGCTTCATTGAGCAATTTTTATAGAAAAGATAATTCTATATTTTTTGATAAAAAATTAGACATTGAATATATGGATTATCTAGAGAACTCATGAGATCATCGATTAATGGATGTTTGGGTGGATGGAGTTATGGATTAATGCATGTATAATTAATCTTCTCCAACAACTTAATCCTCTAATACAAGGTGGAATCTCCTTGGTTAGGGATCTGATACCAATGTTGAGATGCACACAAAGCCATTAAGATGTTGTATACTTTAGGGATAAAACCAAGAGAAGACAACCACCAGAGAATTCTTGAGCAAAAAATTTCATAGGAAGAGATCAACAATGATTCAATAAATAAATGAACGGGTAAGTTACAATATACACAAGTATTTCTCATAAAGGAAAGAGCAGGAGCAAGTAACCCCTTGAACAAAAAAACTAAAAATACTACCTAAATATTAATTTGCCTAAGTAAGCTTAAGCAAGAATAAATAAGTGAAATTCTCATTTACTCCAACATATTCCTTGTTGGATGCTCATAACTTGTTCTTTTTCCTCAAACATGGAACAAATATGAAAGGATGATTATAGGGACTGGGGATTGGTTCACACATACCATTGCATTTTCTAAATGTTTTTGACACCTTTTGGAAAAGGAAAATACTTACATATAGAGAAAAATATGAGATTGTTGGAAAAGGAGTGTGGTCTCCTTCATGAGAAAATTGTGAACCATAGGGCACAACCTCACATGTAAAGAAATGTGATCCCTAGATGTATATAATACTCCTTTGTTATATTGTTCCAAAATATTTTTAGATATTTCTTCCCTTGCATAAATCCATTTTCCCTAGTTTTCCTAGGAAGTCCTTTTGGCCAACAATCATAATATTTGAGTTGTCCATATCTCCTTTCATACAAACCCAAAAGTAGTATTTAAATATTTTAGAGCTTTCAAATTTTTTAATTACAGTTGAACTATAGATTATATTTTTTTTATTTTTATTTTTGTAGTTTAAAAGAGGCATGATTATAATTGTGAGCTTAAAATGTATTATGTTATTAACTTACTAATAATTATCATTACATATCTATTTTTATTTATCACTTAAATATGACTATGATAATAAATAATTTAGAGTTAAAATATATTTATTTTAATACGTCAATTATGCTACTATAATTTTATCTTCTTGAATGGATACTACTTATGTTAAGGTTTTGCATGTGATTATTGGTAAATTGGTAAATTGTTAAAAAAAATTAATGGTAAATTGTTAAAAAATTATTGGTAAATTGATGAATGTATGGTAATTGAAAAAATAAATACAGCAACAATTTTTATAGTTTCTCTTAATAATTTGATTGTCCTTAAATGACTCAATGAGAACCAAACAACTTCACCAGCATACCAAAGACCATATTTAAACTTTTTAAGATCTTATTCTATTTATTTGTTAAATTAAGATAAACTATTTTGACAAATTGATACAAATGAGCACTTATTATATAAAAATAAATTTAAAAAATCAAGCCAATAATGACAGTGAATGTTTTGCCATAAAACAAGAGCTTAAATCATTGGTGAGTTGTAAATTTTAACTTCAATAAAATAACATGAATCAAAAGTGAACATTATATACACTATCTGTACAAAATAGTTGGTGAAGTTGTTGAATTATAAAAGAGAGACAGAAACACCAACAAGTGAAGTTGTTGAATAACTAGAGAGAGGAAGAAATGCTCCTTAGATAACTGACATGACAACATAATAGTGGTTTGTGTGAGGCATGTCAAGAAGGTTTGCATACAAAGACATTGGGAATTCGGATCAGATATATAGGTGTTTTGGTAGCAATGTCTTTCTATGATTTAGTGAGGAGAAGATGTATAAATTGAAAGATTTCATTATCAAATTGAGTAGTAGAAGATCGACACTCCACAAAACAAAAATAACAAGATCTCATGTCCCATAAATCATCTTCGATCTCTTCTATGTTGTTCATTGTCAAATTGAATAGTAGAAGACGACACTTCCCAAAGTAAAAATAACACAAATAACAAGATCTGTTGCCCCATAAACCATCTTTGATTTCTTGAACGTTAAAACTATTCTATTCTACTGTTTCAATTGTGTGGTGGGAAATGGGTCTAAAACACACTTCGTCTTCTTCCAGAGAGTAAGGATTTCCCAGGCTTCCCAGCAGGAGGGAATTCGTCGATTGTGGGAAGCATGGGTTTCCAACTTCTTCGCTGTCTTATCTCTGACATTATCACCTCGAACTCTTCTTCATTTTCATCACCCTCCTTCCACAACTTGGGCAGCTCAAACTCAAGTTTTCTTTTTCCATTAGGAAGAGTTTCGGCCAACTCAAACAACTCTCCAACCACTGGACTGACTTTAGAGTTCAATGGACACCATTTCTTACTGGAATTGCATTTTAACGCAACCCTAGATATTTCCAGATCCGAACATCGAGAATTCAGTTTTCCAAGTGGAAGAAGAAGATAGAATTTTCCTCGTTTCAATTTCTTATCTGCCTCGAGACTCACAAGGCGTTTTCCTGATTTCAAAGATTTCAGATTGCAAACGAAATGATTGGGATATTTCACCATTATCTCTTTAACTGTGATTGCTCTGTCAAATCTCTGCAGCTCACCGTCTGGTCGAATAAGATTGACTGTGGTTTCGGATGGGTTAAAACATGAATTTCCCATTAGTGGATTCAATTCATTCATAAAATGTCTGTAGAGTTAACTACGTGCAATGAAATATTGCCTTTAATATATCAAATTAACACAATGTTTAGGTGGGAAAATGTCGGCTTCTTGTTAGGCCTGGGATTTCTCTTGTGCTTTTTTTTTTCATTTTTGGGTAATGGACAAGTAAATAACATTTGTGCGCATATACAATATGCTCCCCTAATTTAGACTAATTAAGTGAATGCAATCAAGCACAAATAGTTTGGGAGGATTGAATATGGAACTCGGTAATTATGATTGAATTTTTTTTTTTTTTTTTTTTTTAAAAGGAATGTAATCTTAATGAGTAAAATGTCTTATTCAAAAAGATGATAATCTTTTTTTTAAATTGGGTTCTTTCATTTAGTTGTCTTCTTTAGTATTCATCTTTGAAGTCTTTTTTTAATCTTTATTCCTTCTAGTATACTTAGGGTTCTTTCCCTTTATCTTTCTTTGGTACTTTCATCTACAATACAAGAAGAATCATTGTTTCTTGAAATACACATGGCATAGTGGCAATGAGTACTACAATTAGGTGATATTGAAGACTCCCTAGCTCTTGTTTTTTCCCTCCCCTTCTTGAAGGAAGAGTCAAGTGTACTCATCTTTTGATCTAGTCAAGCTAGGTTGAAGTCTATTATTCTTTAGTCAATATCTTTCAAGGAAGTGATTTCCTTGCTCACCCAATTTGTTTCTAGAATTGAGAGGCCAACCAATTTCCCAATATCATACGCTAGATTAGGACATATTCATTATCAAGTAGGCTAGAGAGAACTTTGGGACTAATGTTGAATTCCATCAAAGACCTTGTGAACGTAGATTACCTTCTCTTTCTTACCTCATCCTCATTAATAATTGGTCCAAAAGTCCTTGAGAGAAGGGACATGTTTGTAAATAAGCCAGCAAGTCTCTCGACTTTATTGATGGGGTCAAAGTGTAGACCAATAAAAATTTCCTCGTGATTATCTTAAATTATTCTATTAATTAAATGAATATTTATGTCTATTTAATTAATTCATTAAACTTTTTCTTCTATTATTTAAATGAAAAATTACATTTAGTTAAATAAATTATTTATATTCATCCATTTATCTTACATCCTATAATAAAAATTCAACATCAATATTTTATTTTTGCCTCCTAAACTCCTCTACTTATAACTCTTTTCTCCCACCAATTTCAACTACTCAGCAAATATGGAATAAATGAATTCTTAATCACCTCCAACTACCTCCTATAATCCCACATTCCTCCTACCGTTTCCTTTTCCCTTTGAGGACAACTATAAAATACTTAGCCCCTCTCACATCAAAGGCACCTTGGAATCTTGATTTTAGCATCATTTCTATCTATTGCATTTATGATTCCTTGCATTTGTCTATCTAATTCCTCCATTTTTCATAAACTCATGTGCTATGTGCTCTGAGAGAAAATTAATTTAAACACAAGATTATGCAAATAGGAGGGCGATGGAGTGGGTGTTTATTTTATGCATGAGTTTTGTTTATGTTAAAATTATTTGCATTTTACTAAATTAGACTCCATTGTTGTGATGTTGTAAGAAATAGATCTTTGATCTGGTTCACCATTTCCCTCATCTTACACAAAGTTTCTTATGTTTTTATAAATGTTGAGATTCAAAGTATCTAGCTCCATATTTGAAGCCATGATATTTGTTGTACTTACATAATTATTTTCATCCAAATGTATCCTTATTTTATACTTACCTGAGATACTCTTGTGCATCTTAGATGCATAAATTAAAAAATCTAATAGATTTACCTCGGTGCTACTAGATCTTGGAAGGACACATCGATCCCTACTAGTTTAAATAATATCATGTACATGTGGACCTAGGAAATCTAATGAACTCGATAGCCCAAGTAGAAAATAGGTTCATAGAATCAATTGATAATCTATTGGCAATGCATCATGATGCAGGAGCATCAACAAAACCTAATTTTCTCGTTGAACAATTGTAATTTAGTTATCAAATTAGTTTTTGGTTCAAGTTTTGAATGGTAGGAAACAGTTTTGAAAGAGTAATTGGTACAAGAGGAAGAGAATAGATATAGGGGGTTGTGATCCATGAAAGGAGAGGAAGGGATAAAAACTTTGAGTTCCTTATTTCTAAAAATTGTCTTTTGTAGAGTCTTGAAAAAGACACAAAGAAGGGAGAGATGCATAGAGATGATATAAAAAGGTTGTGTAAGAGTTTGGTGTGAAGAAATCTACAAAGGGAGCGTGCGTGCATGTTTGTAGGTAGTTTATGTAGAAGAGGGGGAAGAAGCCTTTGATGGGCCAGAGTATGTAACTGTGTGTTCCAAATTTGGAAGATAGTATTTCTTTTGTAGAGAGTCTCTACTTGGATAATTATACTGTGTTTGTAAGACTATATTTTGGAATAGAGAATGTTTGAATTTATAAATTCATTACCTTTGTGTTGTTATGTTATTTATTATGTTTCAAGAAGTTTTTATCGCTCAGATGTATTTTACATAAATGTCTATTATGTTGTTTAAATTCCTACCATCTTGAAGACATAAAAATTTGCATTTATTTTTACCAAGCAAAAAAAAAGTTGCATTTATTTTTGTTTATGGATTTTTTCTTCATCACTTGGCATCAGAGCCAATGTTCCTGAGTGTGTAGGCAAATTTGTTAGAGGGAGGAAATTTGCACTAGGAAATATAGGTAGAGGAGAGAAGAGGATTGCAAAGTAAGTACAATGAAATGCAACAATGAAAAGGATGGGGATTAGTGTAAGAAAACCTATGGGTGGTCCCACAATAGTGTGTCCCACTTTTTTGCCAACTTTGACACAGAGATCAACATTCTGAGAAAAAATTCACTTTCGAACACCTATTATCGCAAAAATATTATGAATTTGAAGATGATGTAAGCTAGAATCTTTTAGCATTTTCTATCTAGTTTCTAAATATTCTTTTTTATTTAAAATAAAAATCATTTAAATTCATTTTTCCTTCTCCTTCAAAAAGTGGTTTGTGTGAAAAAAACTATGTTTTTAAGAAGTGACTGTCACTTGGATAAGCATAAAAAAAATTTAAAATATGATAACGATGTAATTCTTTTGAGATTATATTTGTAACTTAAATATCTAGATGATTTAATTGGTTTCATTCATTTTGGGTCAATATTTCATAGTTTATTAAGTTCTAAAGTGACAATAACTGTAATTTAGACATAAGGTCACTTGGATCACTCTAACTTGATCTCCATATATCGAAATTCATTTTTTTTTTATAGAAGGGTAACACAAATACACTTTTCCTACATATTTTTCATTTTTTCTTTTGTAATTTACTATTTTTTCCTAAGCCTTGAAGAGACAGGTTGTTGAATGACCAAACAACCTATGTTTAGTTAAAGTAATATTTGAAACTGATAATGAACTCAATATGTATTAAAATTATATTCATTAGAAAGCTTGTTTTGAATCGCATCATTTGGAATCATGTGTTTCAAAAAATCATTTGATTTGGTCCTTGTCCTAGGCCTTGAAAGGCCATTTTTTAGGAGGTTTTTTTTTCTTAGGGCAATTTTTCATTTTAGGGGCCTTCACACGAAGGGGTGTAAGGGTCTTCGCACGAAGACCCCTATGTGAAAAGTTTGGTGAGAATCATCCTGCTAGAATTTTACCTGGGGTACTTCGGGCGAAATAGGTCGGCCAATTTGAATTTTTTTTTTTGAAAATTTAGAATGGTATAAATGTAATTTTTTTCTTTTCAGTTTTTAACCGAATTGCAAAATGTGAATTCTCTTTTTCTATTATTGATCAATTTTTACAAAGGCATTTTTTGGAGAAGGATTGTTAGTTCTATTTTTTTTGAAGGCTTAATTTTGGAGAGGAGAAATACTATGTCAAAGTATTTTTTTGAAGAAAAGAATTTTTGTTGCTGTTCTTTTGGAAGACATTTTTTGAAGAGAAATGGGGAACAAGAAGGGAAGACAACATAAATCTGCTAGAAAAAGGTCACATGGTACCGAACAAAGAAATCATGAAGCTTCACTGGCATATTATCATAAAACTAAAGAAGGTGAAGGACAAGATGAAGTAGGAGGGTCAAGTGAAGTCAAAGAATTGCACATTGAAGAAGGGTCGGGATCACTCCCTACGGAAGCTCAAGAAATTTATGTTGGAGAAGGTTTAGGATCACATGCTCCTATTAGTATGGATGAACTCCTAAATTTATCTCAAACTGTAAAGAGAAATATTAATTATATAAACTTAGATCATTTACTTACAATGGATGTGGAGAATTTGAGATCACTTGCTAATGTTCAACCCTTAAGTCTTACTAAGAAGAAGTCAATGAATATGATAGCAAGAGAAATATTGTCTAAATTTGATAATTTAGAAACACTTGAACAAGCCCAGTTGCTTTCAGTTATACTTATAAAAAAAAAGTTGGAAGGGGCATTAAAATTATTGGGTATAGATGGAAGATCAAAGAAAAGAAAAGTTATTGATATGCAAACTGATATGATTGAAAATCTTAGGAAAGGTTTGAACCAGGAAAGGAAGCTATCTCAAACTAAAGATAAGACCATTACAAGAAAATTTATGTTGACATCCATTGTAGGTAACACTATGCACCGAAAAAGACAAATATCTTCAGTTTCATGTCAGATTGGTTTTAGTAGGAAAACAATATCACGATATGTTAATAGGAGAATGATTTTGGATGATAGCACCTTGGAAGGAAATTGGGAAATCATGTGTATAGATCCTCATTCTAATAGGATTGATGGAGGAATCAAGAATTTGATCATATTATTTTGGAATGATAATACACGTCCTTCATCAAACAGTAGAGATGTTATCAGACATAGAATTTCAGCTAATCAATATGAATATCATACAAAACATTGGTTGGACACAACACAACATGAAATGTATGTGTCATTTTGTAGTTCAAATCCTAATATAAAGATTGGGCAAACATTGTTTGAAATATTGAAGCCATATTATATCAAGAAAAAAAAAGTGTTTGAAACTTGTTGTTATCGTTAGCATATTGAATTTGATCTCCACTATCAGGTTTTTTGAAAGTTTGTAGAAGACACTTATGGTTTTGAAAATGCTCCTCCTAGTAGACGAAGTGAATTCATCTCATCCATTTTATGTGACAAAATAGATGATGCAGCTGGACAAATAAATTGCATAAAAGGAATATGCCAAACATGTACTGATTTGATTCTTTTTCCTTTAAAAAATGAAATTGATATAACAAAGATGGTAAATTGCAAGAGTTACAAATATGTAAAGAATGAAACAAAAATTGGGAAAGAATCCAAAAGGTTAGAATATGTTGAAGAGGAGATAAATTTTGGATTATTTATGGACAAATTTAAAAAATTGATTCAACCCTACATTCATCATGCTTTTTTTACAAAGTGGCAAGCACAACAATTCCTAACATTGAGAGACAATTTCCCACTTGGACCTATTGTATCAGTTGTTGATTTTACAAAAAACTATTCCTTTATTCATCAAAAGGCAATTCAATCGGAATAGTATTTTTCAAAGCAAATTACTATTTTGGTACATGTGTGTTATCGACACACATAATTAGATTTGGATGGTATTCATAGCACATTTGAAGCACGGATCATCAAGAAGGAATATCATTTTTATATAAGTGATGAAAGAGAGCATGACATTCCTTATGTAGAACACTGCTTCAAGATATTTTTTGCAAATTTGAAAGGAAGAGGTATAAAAATTGATAAACATTATGTTTGGTCAGATGGATGTGTTGCACAATTCAAATCATCCAGACCATTTTATGTACTATGTAGATATCATCGTAATGAAAACATACCACATGTCTAGAGTTTCTTTGAGAGTGGACATGGAAAAGGTGAATATGATGGTGCTGGAGCTTGCATCAAATGTGCTATACGAAAGTATCAAATGAATTATAAGAGAATTTATATAAAAAATACACATGATGTTATTGAATGGTGCAAGACACATTTCACACCAAATGAGAATGACATGTCATCAGGGATGACTCAAGCGGTACCACATAGAAAATTTTGGGAGATAAAAGGTATGCACACATTTTTAAATTATTCAAGTGTTTAAATTTTTTATGTACATTATTTATTCAAATTGTATTTATAGAATGTAATATTATGTATGCATTTGTTCAGGTGTGGATAGAAAAATTATGCATGGTTGCAAGCGGATAGAAAGGACGCGATCTTTGCATTCAGTTATGAGTATGAATTGTCACAATTAGACGTTGAACACTAGGGACTACTCATGCTTTTGTTGTCACTGCATTACTGACAATTATGAGGAATGCATCAATCAAGACCGTGGATATGTAGGCGCATGGAATCTAGTGCCACTAGTTGTTGCTGATACATTTGATAGAGATGAAGATGAAAACTTCGATGATATTCCTTTGATTTCTACTGATTACAATCATATCTCGGGATTGGTCGAAATTGGTAAGTATATATTTCACATTATATGGTTCATTGAGCTGCATGTATCTAGAAAGATAGATAGATAGATAGATCTATAGATTGAACTAAGTAAATTTATTTTGTAGGAGATGTCTTTTCAGTGATTGTTGAGCGTGGAAATGTAGGAGTTGGTTATTATTTAATGCGTTGTACTGCAGCGAGGATGAAGTTACTTGAACCTGAAGAAAGTGATGGAATGTTGTTCCCCATAGGTTTGTATGCTTTACATCAATATATTGAACTAAATTGGTAAATTTTTAATTTTAACCTTTTAACAAATTTCAAATTTAGTTTGTTTAAATTTATATTGTTAAAATTTGTGACCTGCAAGTTCAGTTGTTTTAGAGGGAACTTTTTTCAAGAAAATCAAATTAATTTAGCATGGTATTCACTTTGTTGATTACCAACCAGACAATTTAAAGTCTTTCAATATAGGCACCTAGTAGTTGCCACCTCCATTTGTCTCCATACATTTAAATCTCAACATGGACGTCGTAAGTGGAGACTAGATAGTGAGGATCATGAGAGAATATTACATGTTCTCCATGAAAGGTCTGAACCACTTGAGTTGGTCTAAAAAGTATAATATGTATGTACCTATTTCATGCACGTTAAGACCTACTTGATATTTGTGGATTGAATTGACTATGTACTTTGTTGATATATTTAAACATATGATGGACTATAATTTGTTGATATATTCAAACATATGATGGACTATAGTTTGTTGATACATGTATGGTTTTTTATGTATGCTTTGATTGTTCAATGATTTTTATAGATTTCTTAATTTAGTTAAAGATCCACTTAAGACATTAGTTTGAACACTAAAACATGATGAAATTAGTTCTAAAATGAGTTAGAATACTTATTGTCTATTAGTTACATGTATTAACTTGTTATTTTTTATGATATTAATTCTAGATCCCCTGAAGACATTTGTTAGATTAGTAATTTGACATTTTTTAGATTACTTAAAAGTATGCTTTGATTGTTCAATGATTCGTATAGATTTCTTAAATTAGTTAAAGATCCCCTTAAGACATTAGTTTGAAAACTAAAACATGATGAAATTAGTTCTAAAATGAGTTAGAATACTTATTGTCCATTAGTTACATGTATTAACTTGTTATTTTTTATGATATTAATTCTATATCCCCTTAAGACATTTTTTAGATTAGTAATTTGACATTTTTTAGATTACTTAAATGTATGCTTTGATTGTTGAATGATTTTTATAGATTTATTAAATTAGTTAAAGATTCCCTTAAGACATTAGTTGAACACTAAAACATGATGAAATTAGTTAGATTACTTATGACATGTGTTAGTTCTAGACTGAAATCATATAATCAAATCATAACATCTAATCAAATTAGTTAGATTACTTATGACATGTGTTAGTTATAGAATCAAATCATCTAATCAAATCATAACATCTAATCAAATCAGCTAATAAATATATGTCTCAAATCATAAACTGGAAATATCAAATCCAATGAAACCATCTAATCCAATGAACTCATCTAATCAAATCATTTAATCAAATCATAACATCTAATCAAATGAAACCATCTAATCAAATCAGCTAATCAGCTAATAAATATATGTCTCGAATCACAAACTAAAAATATCAAATCCAATGAAACCATCTAATCCAATGAACTCATCTAATCAAATCATAATGTAACATATAATCAAATAAAACCATCTAATCAAATTAGCTAATCAGCTAATAAATATATGTCTCGAATCATAAACTGAAAATATCAAACATATAATAATGACATATATAATGAGTCTCAAATAAAAGATTTGTGCAACATGTCCTAAACTAGAGATTCATACAGGGGCATGCGAACAAAGCGACCCTCTGACTGACTGCCATGACCATCTTCTGGCTGTGAAGCAGCAACTGATCCCTGCGAATATAAATGCATGTATATATTATAATATTAATGTCAAATACTTGAAACATTATAAATACATGTTTAAACTTAAATATATTTAAAACTTACCTAACCATTAGTAGGTGTCACATCTGCTAAATCTCTCCTATAAAAATGCTCTGAGCCAACACTAGAGGTAATGTGCTCTACCCGAGTGTCACGAGCATCCTCTGGCTATGAAGCAGCAACTAACTCCTGCAAAATTAGTACACTTTAGTTTGTAATATATATACATGTACATAGTAATATATATTACATGTAAATTACAAGTACATACACATGCATGCTTAAACCTACATTGTATATTTAAAACTTACCTGACCACTAGTAGGTGTCATATGAAGATGCTCTGAGCCCACACTAGAGGTAATGTGCTTTGCTAACTATGCCTGCAAAATATTATACATTGAATAAACATCAATACACACATCTACAATCAATTATTCACTAAAACTCTTGGAAAGGAGAAAAGAAAACTTTATATACCTGGGTCTCAGGACCAAGAGGATCATCAGCGTGCTCCACCATCATATCATCAACTAAAACAGCATCACCCACACCACCTCTAGTCTTGAACGTCTCTAGTAATGAAGAGTGTAGGGGTGTGTGTAGCTAGGAGGGGAGTCCTATAGAGCCTAAACCACTAGAAGGAAATAACAACTGCATAAATGATCCAACATCACTGCCAGAGTCCACCTGACTCAACCCATGCAACTTCTCATCAAATGTGTCTAGGCCCTCAGCTGTGATGTGTACATCTCCAACCCATATACCTAGCTCTGCAGCTGCAGAATGATCTATACATACAGAGCACTCTACAGAGTGTTGTGAACTATGATGTTCCTGACTAGATGGTGCAGAGCGCTCTGCTAAGTGTTGTGCCGGACTAGATGGTGCAGAGTGTTGTGCCTGACTATATGGTTTTTCCTGTGTCGGTGGAACTACAAGACCCTATGCAAGTCTGATAACATCTCTAACTGAATGTGATGAGATCCACTATGTGTCTGCAATATAAGAATATGACTGCAGGAGATCCTCCAAAAATTAAAACACCACATCCAAATGATTATGATGCCTAGAAAGTGCTCATATGTTGCTAGGTGGAGGAAGACCAAAATATCTATATGCCTCATCACTGAGCCCTGCAACAGTACTAGATAAAGCATCAGTAGATGATCTACCTCAACTCGGTCTAGTCAAAATATATCTGCCCACTGTATCCAAAGTGATAGAGGTGGCTGCAGATGCAATCTCCCCTAGCATGTCCACTACTCGCCTCTAGGAAGCAATGACCACTTTATCTGTAGTAGCAGCTATCGTCGGTGCCACTGCCAGAGTCTTGTGCCTAACTAGCTCTCTATGAGTATGTACAACTTGATCAGCCCTACGATACTGATCACAGTCGGAAACTCTACCGCGCCCCTGACTATAATATCTAGGTAGATCTAAATAGTTGACCCTAAGTCCCAAACGGAACTCAACATACAACTGTTGTGAAAAATATAATAGAATTTGGTCATTATTCAGATAACGACCATGTGCTACAAGAAAAGGAGGGTATATCATGCATGCAATCTAAGGAATCCTACACCGTATAACCTTATAAGCCCTCACCTTGGTCTTCCCATAATAAAATGGGAAGACCTCTCATTTGATGATTTCCTTGGGGACACAATTCTGGATGATCTCCAAGGAAACATTACCTGACACCTCAGCTCTCAACTCTCAAAAAATAGTATCTACAACCTGTTGCATGAAAGAAGAATGGGATCTCAGTCTAGTAGTCATGTCCTCCAAACTCCTCAATAGAGTGGCACAAATATCTCTATATATGTCATCTGACTCAGATGTGCAGATGTTCTCTCTAATTTTATCCATCTCTATCTGAGCTGTCAGAAAAATACTCACCAGATCAGGAGTGTGATGTACATCCTGAGCTAGTACATCATGGGCAGGTACATCCTAAGTGGCCATCTAGATGTAACATGTACATGAAAGATACATGTTAACAATTAAGTACTTGATTACATGTTATAATTGTGTGTAAAATGGAAACAAATATAGATGAATATATAAAATTATATTTCTTACTTGGGGTCCTATTACCTATCTTAAAGGTCCTTGGATGTACTAAGGGGTATTAATAGGTCATATTAGGTCAAGTAAGTCCAATTTTATTAGACCTCTTAAGGGGTCCTATTAGATAGATTAAGGGTCATATTAGGTCTTCATATCTACTTATTAGGTCCTATTATGTATTCATGTATATTAGGTCCTATTAGGTCTTAAGGGGTACTATTAGGTCTTTAGGGTCCTATTAGGGTTTCATGTTAGGGTTTCATATGGTTAAGGTTTCATGTTAGACATTTCATATGGTTAAGGTTTCATGTTAGGGTTTAATACATGGTTAAGGTTTCATGTTAGGCTTTCATGTAACCTGGTTCAATATGGTTAAGGTTTCATGTTAGGGTTAATGTTAATTTTATGTTGATTTATGTTTCAGTTTCATGTTAGGACCTTAATTTGTTAGAGTTTCATGTTAGGGTTTTATATCTAGTTAAGGTTTCATGTTAGGGTTCAATATGGTTAAGGTTTTATGTTAGGACCTTAATTTGTTAGAGTTTCATGTTAGGGTTTCATATGGTTAGGGTTTCATGTTAGGGTTTCATATCCAGTTAAGGTTTCATGTTAGGGTTCAATATGGTTAAGGTTTTATGTTAGGG
>MU226817.1:110453-140741 GCA_018584345.1 Thuja plicata
GTTAAGGTTTCATGTTAGGGTTCAATATGGTTAAGGTTTTATGTTAGGGTTTCATGTAACCTGGTTCAATATGGTTAAGGTTTCATGTTAGGGTTAATACATTATAGTTTATGTTGATTTATGTTTCTATTTCATGTCTAGGGTTAATTTGTTAGAGTTTCATGTGTTAGGGTTCAATATGGTTAGGGTTTCATGTTAGGGTTAATTTTAGAGTTTATGTTGATTTATGTTTCAATTTCATGTTAGGACCTTATTTTTTTAGAGTTTCATGTTAGGCTTTCATATGGTTAGGGTTTCATAGCCAGTTAAGGTTTCATGTTAGGGTTCAATATGGTTAAGGTTTTATATGTTACCTCCCTTAATCTGTTAGAGTTTCATGTTAGGGTTTCATATCCAGTTAAGGTTTCATGTTAGGATTCAATATGGTTAAGGTTTTTTGTTAGGGTTTCATGTAACCTAGTTCAATATGGTTAAGGTTTCATGTTAGGGTTAATGTTACAGTTTATGTTGATTTATGTTTCAATTTCATGTCTAGCTTTAATTTGTTAGAGTTTCATGTTAGGGTTCAATATGGTTTTAAGCTTTCATGTTAGGGTTCAATGTGGTTAGGGTTTTATGTTAGGGTTCAATATGGTTAAGGGTCCTATTAGATCTTAAGGGTCCTAGGTATAGATTAAAGAGTTCTAATAGGTCATCCTCCTATATTTTAAAGGGTCATACGTGGGTTCTTAAAAAGGTTTAAATGTCAATGTAGGGGTCCTAAAGGGTCCTAAGGTACATGTACTACTTGGGTCCTCTAAGTGTCTTAAAGTGTACTAGGACGTGTACAAAGGCATGTAATATTTTAACATCTAACTCTACATAAATAACATATATACGTACATAACTCTAAAACATATACATGTACATAATTTAGAGAGAGAGAGAGAGAGAGATTCCTAATAAATTTACTAACTTTAAAAGCAATTTAAAAACAAATATTTTTAATTTCTAACATTTTGTACTATGGTTTTCTATCATTTTCTAACATGTACTAAGTTACAATTTTTTATAACATTTGCTAACATTCTAATTACGGTTTTCTAATATTTTCTAATTATAACTAAGTTAAAATTTTCTAATATTTTCTAATGTTTACTAAGTTACAATTTTCTAATGTATACTAAACTTTATAATTTTCTAATGTTTACTAAGTTACAATTTTATAATATTTTCTAATGTACTAAGTTACAATTTTATAATATTTTCTAATGTATACTAAACTTTACAATTTTCTAATATATACTAAGTTATGTAATTTTCTAATGTATACTAAGCTACAATTTGCTAATATTTTCTAATGTATACTAAGTTACAAATTTCTAACATTTGCAAACATAAATATACTACAATTTTTTAATGTTTTCTAATGTTTTCTAATATTTTCTAACATTCTACTATGATTTTATAACATACTACTATAATTTTCTAACATATTCTAAAATTCAACTATCATTTCCTAACATTTCTACAAACTAAATATTATTTAAAACAAATAATTAACTAAAATAAATATAAAACATATAATTTACAATTAAAAAATGAGAAAAATGTGTGTACCTGATACTACTAACAATCACAAGAGGTCAAAGAAGCTCAGGAGATGTTGACGTCGTACTGGTCATCACTGGTTCGCTCTAAGCCCTGGGTCCACAAAATCTCAAACAGTGAATAATAAAAATGAAATGGGTAGTCATAAATTTATACAAATTCCGGTGAAAAATGGCTTCACACGAAGTGAGGCTTCATGCGAAGTACCCTGCATGTGGTACTTCACACAAAGTGTCAACTTCATGTCAAGTGCCCCACGCAGGGTACTTCGTGCAAAGCCTATTAATCACTTCGCGCGAAGAGAGTACTTCGTGTGAAGCCACCAATTTTTTTTTCTTTTTTGAAAGTCTGAAATCCTTCATCCCAAAAAGTGGGACACACTACTGTAATTTCACCCCTATAAGAATTCTATCTTGGGATGATGAAGAATAGGAAGCAGTCAGTCACTTACTTGTAATCATAGGGGCTTCACTTAGTGAACCTGAATCATAGCATGTCTATTCATGGTATACTAAATAATCTCCCTACTTTCAAAAACTATTGCCCCAAAATACCTTTCTGTCACCCACTCCAATATCCCCCACACCTATTTTCCTATANATAAACCCCCACCCTCCACCCCAAAAACACCCCCCTCTCCCCTATTTAGGCAATATATCGCCCCCTTTTTCCCATTTTAAACCCCCCAATATGAATGCACGTGATAGTGTATTGCCCCTTTAGTGAAGTCCCCACACTTGAAATTGATAAGGTCTTATTTGTACTTTAATTATGGGTGGTGTTCCTATTGATGCTTATAATTATAATTATTAATACAAACACTAGGAAACCGAAGATGAATGTGGGACTTGATTCGTAAAATAATCTCTAGATTTTAAAGAAATTGAATCTTCCTTTAATCTCAGAATTTTGAGGGAAAGAGAAAGAAATTCTTTAAAATTTACATTATCTAGCTTAGTATCTATATGACGATATACCAAAAGGTGATATTATGCTTAGATAAAGAAAAGTGTGCAATATAATTATTTTTAATACATATACATGCTTTAGTATACATACAAATATTAATATCAAGAAAGTTGTGAGTGAAGAGATCAACATTTCTATACTTCTAAAGAGAGAAGATGATTTACATTCGGAAAGCATGTCATATCTAAAAAAATCTGAAGGGGGTCCTAGGATATTATCCCAACAAAACCATATGCCAATAAAATGGTTCATGCTTGAAGAGCCAAAAAAAAACATGGATTCAACTCCGGTACTATTGAGATCTTCTGCAAAACCAGAAGATATAGTTGAAAGACTCTAGATGCCCATAGAAAGGGCACCAATGATACAGCACACCCAAATGTCAAAGCCTAGAACCCAAGGGAAATCCTTGGAAGAGAATACACTAGGAAAAGTGGGCCACCTTAGGCTCATAAATAGAAGACTAGGCCCTAAGAAATCTGAGTCTCTAAGCTTTCTAGGAGGATTGCAAATGTCACCATTGGTTGAGAATGGAGACCATAGGGTAATGGGGAGCCAGCCAGTGGTAGCCCATCTTGGGCTTGTAGGTATAAAGAGAAGTAAAGGGATAGCACTTACAGTCTTTCCACCAAGGCTTGACAGAATGAATGCTAATCTTGTGAAGCATATTCAGAGGCAGAACTGAGACAACTAGGTCAAACGTTTGTCTATCTAGGTGTGGAAGATATAACTAGACCTGAAGTTCATCCCATGGTCGAATATTCATAGTAACTCTGGAAAAAAAAAACTTTAGAAGTGTGAACGCTATGTTTATTAAAGTGTGGAGCACAAACCCTTGGTACTTAATCAAGAGGAAGTCCTTGAGACTAAATTAGCGGAGACCACCATAAGTTGTGCTAGTTGATTGAAAGGCCATTATGAAAACCATCCCCTGCCCATCTAAGCCAGGGTTTGAGGGCCTCCTAGGCATGCCCAATTCTTTTGGTAATTAAAGTGCCTTGAATCTAAATTGGGTCTCTAATAACTAGAAGGGTTTGAAAGCCAATCCCCTTCCAAGTGAGTTTGTTGATAGGAAATCCAAACAAAATGAAATTTTTGAGTAAATTCTTCCAAGATTCATTTCCAGAAATACATTTGATAACCCACTTAGCACATAATGTCAAACCTTTTTTCTGGGTAGATAGAAGGCCAAGGCCTTCAGATTCCCTAGGGAGATAAAATTACTCCCATATGACTCTATGAAAACCATGATGATCAACTCCAGAAGCCCAAAGGAAATCTCTCAAGAGTTTTTTAAGATTCCTATTAGAAGCTTTTGACAGATCTCGGAAAGAGGAATAGTAGACATGAGTGGAAACCAATAGTTTTGAAAAAATATAGAATTTACCATCCAAGGAAAGAGGCTTGGTAATCAAATATGAAAACTTTTTCTCGATCTGAGAAAGAAAAACATTCTACAGCTCCATGGGTGACACTTTAAAGGCAAAGGGTATGCCCAGAAAGTTGAAAATATCCCCATTTTGAATCCACTTCCAACCATATTGGAGAATCCAAGATGGAGCTAAAAGAAAGGATTGTTTATAGAATTGTGTTTTATGCCACTGGATTCCCTGAACCCAGAGGCAAGAAAAAATGTATCAAGGCATTGAAAAGTTGCCTGAATATTCTCCTCATCCTCAATCAAAGTGAGAAAGGAGTCATATGCAAAATGGTCATTGACGAGTTGAGAAGATGATTCAAGAAGAGACATTCCCTTGAGACAACCAACAGAGATAGATAATGTCAAAAGATAGCCAAATCCTTTAGAAGAAAGAAAATATAAAGAAAGGGATAGAGGAAAACCCTGAAAAATAGATCTGAACAACTCAAAAGTTGAGGATTGTTAGCCATTAATGGTGATGTAACCAAGGATGTCCCCAAAAATAATCTAGACATATTGAATGAATTTGGACCCAAAACCAAGAGCCTTAAGAATCGCAAGAATGAAAGGCCATGCACTGTGATAATAGGCTTTGGAAAAGTCTATTTTGACAAAAATAGCATTCTATTTGGAGCGTTGAGCCTATTTCATGCCTTCGTAAATAGAAATAATTTTACCAAGGATGAATCTGTATTTAGTAAAGTTAGTTTGCCAAGGCCAAAAAATGAGAGGTAAGTGTTAGTACTAAAGGTCCAAGATAACTAAGAGGGTGGGGTGAATCATTTATCCAAGATATCTGCAAAGTTTCTCATATTTATCTCAGTAACAACATTCACAAGTTCACCGATAGATATGTAAATGAAACTTAATCAATAAAACATAACCACCACAAAGAATGCAATACAAAAAATGGAGATTTTCACGTGGAAACCTAAATAGGTGAAAACCACAGTGGGAATGAAGACCCACAAATAAAGTACTCTTCTGAAGTACACCCTATTAGGAGCTTAACCTTGTTAGGAGTTTACAAAGACGTTGTCAGGTGCCACCCAGTTATGGCATTTTCCTCTAGCCCTATTAGGAGCTTCACCCTGTAAGGAGTAACTATGTTAGGAGATTTAAAACTCAAGTTAATGAGCCCCTATGTTAAGATATTTACAAATAAGATCTGTTAGGATCTACCCGATTAAGGGATTTACAATAGAAAAACTTGTTAGGTTCTTTTGATCTAGAAAATAGAAACTCCTTTGCTTGATTAGATCTTCTATAAAAAATTCATTCACTCATCAGATTCCTCTAGAATACTTTGTTTTGATCACACCTTCACATCCACAATCTACACACACAAATATTCAATTTGATGATATAAATATCACTACTCAAGCCCTAAGGCATCCACTACCCTAGATCTTACCTAAGACATTTGAAGTCATCTGTCAATCTTTGCGCTTAGAGAGATCACATCAAAACATTCATCCCAATATAACAAACTTCTCTACCAAACAAGTCTGCAATATAATAGACTCAAACAATTAATTTTATCAAGAATAGTCAAACACCTTTTGACCAACATAGCCTTCATTTTGATAAAAACATCTACCTCTATCAATTTAAAGACAATACATCATCTTAAATGAATTGGGACATGTTAGCATGGAAATTGGAACACACATGATTCATCACAACTCAATCATCAATCGCCAAATAAAGTTGTAACATTAGTATCTCAAGAACACTGTCACCTTTCACTAAAACAACTTTTTTAGACTCAAAACATGCTTATCGATCATCCAAATTAGTTGTGGTAAAAACTATGAACTCAACACTATATAAAAAACACAATCCTATGATCATGTCATCTAACTCATCATAGATTTGATAACCTGATCAAATCACTCATTGCTAGTCACACACTATTTTAACAGTTTCCCTATCATACTTCAATAAAAGATAACTTCCACAAATCAAACATTCTACAGTTGTGATCATACAATTAGTACCTAGAGACATTCCCAAGTGTCCCATAAGCATCGTGATCATTGAAAACACTAGTAATGACTTGTTCATCCTTCTCACATACTTGGCAACATACTAAGAACACTAGGTCAATACTTGACATCAATGACAACACAATAAATGGTCATCACAACACAAAATATGTATCATCACATCATCAATTATGCCAAAAATGTCCCCCTTTGGCATTAATGGTAACTCAACATCTTGTCATCAGATAATCAGCTCTGCTCGTATTCTTCTCTATCCAACTGTTATGTATCTCCCCTTTTCTCACTTTCTCTTTGATATGTCTCAACTATTAGCTTGCCACTTCTCATTACTTATCTCCCCCTTTGATAACAATTACAAAGAAGCCATACCATTTATCACAACCAATTAATCAGTACCTTTACCACTGACTTCTCCCCCAGAGGAATAGCCCCTTATTACATCAATCCATTCAAACATTTCCAGTACAAAACATTGGTTTGATGAAACAACATCACTTTAATTATTCTCAAGTAGGGGTATAACTCCCAACTTAACTCTAAGATACTCAAATGTATCCTTAGGTAGTGGCTTTGTAAAAATATCTACAACTTGATCCTTAGTTGGCACATACTCCAACTGTACTTCTTTCTCTCTAAGAAAATGGTACTTAATTGCAATATGCTTGATCTTAGAGTGCATAACAGGGTTCTTTTATATGTTAATAGCACTATTATTATCACAATAGATAACCACTGGTTCAGTTACATGCTCCTTGATAGCTTCCATTATCTACTTCATCCAAGCAATATGAGTACAATTAATAGCAGCAACAACATATTATGCCTCTACAGTAGACTGTGAAATACAGTTTTGCTTCTTGCTTGTCCAAGACACGAGTCTTTCTCCAAGAAATAATTCTCCTCCACTTGTGTTCTTCATATCATTCACATTTCCTGCCCAATATGCATAAGTAGAAAAACTCAAAGTAAAAATTCCTTTGTGATAATACCCAAGACCATAGTCTTCAGTCCCTTTTATGTATCTAAAGATTCTTTTCACTACCACCATATGGGATTCCTTCAGATTAGCTTGAAATATTGCAAAAATCCCAACTGCATGTGCTATGTCAGGCCTACTATGAACAACATAGTGCAACTTATTGATCATATATCTATATAAAGTTGCATTCACATATTTAGAATCATCTTCCCTAGATAGCTTACAACCTGTCACCATTGGAGTTCCAATCGGTTTAGAATCTTCTAACCCAAAGGTCTTCAACACTTCCCTCACATACTTTTATTAGATGATGTAGATTTCATCACTGAGTTGAGATATTTGTAATCCAACAAAGAATTTTATCTCCCCAAACATAGACATCTCAAATTTTGTCCTCATTTAATCAACAAAAGCAATGTTCATCTCATGACTTCCAGCAAAAATGATGTCATCCACAAAAACTTCAGCTATTAACAATCGTTCATCCTTTTCTACCTTTAAGTAAACATTAATGTCCTCACTTGTTCTGATGAAACCGATCTTAATCAGATATGAGTGGATTCTCTCATACCATGCCCTTGGAGCCTTCTTTAAACCATATAATGCATTTTTTTATTTTTCACACCTTGTCTTCATCTTCTAAGAGTGCAAAACCATCAAGCTGTTCTGGTTAGAAGTGTGGTTGCCATTGCACCAAAAGATTGACCTATCAATTCCCGATACAACCACTAGACTTATATAATCTACATGAGGTGATTATTCCCTTGTACAAGTACTAACGGGAGTGTTGACCATTTTTCTAGCAATATCCCCCTTGGCATTATCTGAGGGGATTAAAACATGTGACCAAGCTCCAATACCACTTGTTACAAGTGTGGTTGTTGTTGCACCAAAAGATTGACCTATCAATGCCTAATACAACCACTAGGCTTATAGAATCCACAAGAGGTGATTAGTCCCTTGTCATGGATCCTGAGGGAGCACTAACCATTTTGTCAACACTTCTATGTAAACTTCCTCTTCCATAATTCCATTAAATAATGCAGATTTGACATCCATTTGGAAAACTTTAAATCCTTTGTAAGCAGCATATGCTAGTGGAATCCTTACTCCTTCAATTCTAGCCACTGGTGCAAAAGTATCTCCATAGTCCAAGTGTTCTTCTTGTGCATAACCCTTAACCACCAGTCTTACCTTATTTCTGACAACTTCAATAGATTCATCAAGTTTATTCTTGAATACCCACTTAGTTCCAATCACATTCTTATCAACAGGTCTAGGAACAAGTACCCAAGTATTTTTCTTCTTTATTTCATCCAACTTTTCCTCCACAGCCTTTACTGTTAGAAACATTGAGAGGGGGGGGTGAATCAGTGTTTGTCTATTTGTTATATTTCAGAAACTTAAACATAAATCAAACATACATCCAATGAAGCTTAATACAAGAATACATAACACATGATATGTTTATAGGGAAACCTTGATCAGAGGAAAACCCCGGTGGGAATTAGTACCCATAAAAATTGCACTAGTATAATGAACCTGTTAAAGTTCCTTTGCCCTGTTAGGAGCAGTCTTTATAATCCAAGTACAATGACCCTGTTAGGAGTCTATTACAAAACCCTGTTAAAGGTATATGGTTCACTGCCCAATAAGATGAAGGCTACAACCTTCTGATAGTTGATATACACTATATCAAAAGTTAACTGTTGTGATGACACTATTGTCTGATCAGTTCTGTGTATGCACTAATGCTCTTACTCTCTTAAAGAGATTTATCTCATACTAACTTCATCATACTACTCTTCTATATCCTTCTCATGCATATTATTCGACACTTGTAACATAACTTTACATTACATACTTATATGTTCATACCCGAATAGACGCGACCCAAAACAAGACTTATGGTCGGCCCTAAAACATAATATACAACATTTCTGAGCAAGTTGGCTTAAGCGTGTTTACAAAAATACTAAATTCATTATTAAAAAAATATAATCAAAGGCTCTTGGTCATTACACAACAAAATAATTCACGCTGATCAAAACACTAGTCGGCTTTCATGCTCTGTCTTCTAGACTACTGGTGTACTAATCTGTCTGTAACTTCTCCATACTATCATGCCATACCATGCATGTATGGACTTTGTATGTAGACATCATATAGAACATATATCTGAACACACATACTCTGATTCAATCTCTCACACATGCGCTGATGTGTTGATCATTGTATAACTCTATCTGTCATGTTTTCCATACTTAGTCATTTTATCTTCTAAGTTATCTTTGACAGAAACTTAGTATGAATTTGTTGCCATGATGAAAAAACAAAATAATTCATGCATCCTCAAGAAGTCAACTTTCCAACCATCTCCCCATTTTTCATTAATGGCAACAAAGGAATGTGGCCAAGTTACTCAAAATGACTTAACACAAAAAATAATTGTATATCATTGCATCTCTTAACATATTTAACATATATATTCCTCCCCATATATACACATTCTCTATATACATTACTCCCCCTTTGACATTAATGGAAAAGGTGTAAAAAATTGTAAGTCTCTAGATTCTTACTCTATGTAACCATCTGGGTACACAATCTGAAGAGATTGGATCTCTTTCTACCAGAATACCTTCATTGCATCAATTGTCTAAAAATGCGCGTAGAAGGCATATGTCAGCTTCTCCATCTTCATCAAATCCATGTAGGGACCTTGATCATATGTCACAATGGTGGCATTAATCTGTTTGATGTTTTCATTTAGAACTGCTAGAGAGGGCACAAGTGCATTTCTCAATTGAGTTTGTCTGACTCTTATCTTACTAATATCTAACTTAGCCTTTTCAATCTTGTCTAACTGAACTTGATAGACATTGTTACATATGTTCATGTCCTGGGTAGATGTCTCAACTAATTTTATGATAGTGTCCACCATGATCTCAGCCTCTTCTATCTTTTTGATATGTTCAGAGGTGAACTTCACTCTATCCATGCAGTTTGCTATAACTTTCTTACCTTTGCCTGCCAATTCTTTCAATGTGGATTGCCTAATCTTTAAATATTTTAAGTCTAAAGTAAAGCTCTTTACCAATTCATGCAATCTCTCCTTTTTATATTCATCTTCTGCAATTCTAGTAGCAGAGTCTACTAGGTTTGTAAAGTGTGCTTTGAAGCTTGTTAGAATACTATCAACATCTTCAATTGATTGAATCTTGGCTACTTTCTTGTCTATAGGTACTAAATCATTCAAAATGTTAACTGATTCCAAGAAAAGAGGTTTCCTCATAACCTATTTTTCTTTGGGGTTTTCCATAGCTAGCACGCTGATCTTTATTAAGTATTCTTCTCCCCATGCATCTAGACTTGTTGAATCAGGAGTTAACCTTGACAACAATGAAGTAGATGGTAAAGTGGATGGAGTGAATATAGTATTTTGACTGGTGTCCATGCATTCACTCTTTACTGGTATCTCCTTGACTGGTGTCTCATTATCTTGAGTATCTTTTTCTTCATTCAAGTCTATTGAATCATTGGAGAGAACTTCATCTTTTTGTACAAATGTATCATCAGTGCACATCTCTTCAATGCTTACAAATGCTTTATCAACTTTGTCCATGTCTTTGTCAGATGTTGTCATGGATATCTTAATATTGTCAACCACTATAGTATCTTCTGAGTCTTTTGTTGTATTAGAAGTTATTGTCACTGAGGGCGCTGAAACCTATGGACCTATCATCACTAGCTTTGTAACCTGTTTGGGAGGAGCTGGAGTTACCTTTGTTGAAGGCGTCATTGATGGATACATGTGTCTATCTATAAACACTTGTGCAAATGCCTTTTCAGTTTTTTTTCCTATCTACTCATAATCTTTGTTCATAATATGTAGAGTCCTTGTCTTGGTTCTGAGATGAGGCTTCACCAGATCTAATAGAATTTCCTTCTCATCATGTGAGCATACAGGGAGAATATTATCCAATGTTTCTTCTCTTATCCTCATGTCTTCCTCAATTGCATGTCTCTTCATGATTTCCAGTATGTTCCATAACTTTTCAGGTATCACTATCTTAAGTTCAAGAACTGATTTCTTAAACTTGATCATGTGAGAGATGATCATAGAGTGTATCTTAATTTTATCAATCTCTTGATTCTTGTTATAGACCTTAGCAAGTGTGTCTAGTATCCCTTCATTAACAATCTTATTCTTCAAGACATTTAGACTAGGTCTGAATCCTACCTCAGGAGGAGCTTGATTGTTCCTTTCTATGCTCTGTGTGTTCCTTGAGGATGGGTGATTTGTGGGCACTTTCTTCCTTCCTCTAGACTTCTTTCTTGGTATAGAAGGTGGAGATGATTCTAGGTCAATGGTGGTAGAGGGTGCAGAGGTGCTCTCTACTTTCTTCTTCTTCTGGATGTCATCAGTCTTCTCAATTTATTTGGCTATCTTGGCTTCTCTAGATTTTTCAAGATCTTCTTGAGTGACTCCATGAACTCTTAGAGTGCTAGATGTAATCTTAGATGCATTTCTTTTGTTATCAGCACTATATAATACATAATAAACTGCATTAGTCTTCTCTCTGTATGTGCCCAATCTGGGCTCATTGGGATCTTTGGGCGCAGACAAAAGGACCTATGCATATCCTTCTAATACATGTTCCTCCACTTCATACCCAAGTGGATGAATCCATTTAGTTCTAGGATCAATTGCCTCCATGCAAGTACAGTCAGTCTCTACCATGAAGCATATGGTTTCCTTATACTTTTCAACAATCTTCTCAGGTATCTTGAACCTCTTCTGCATCTTGATCCTGAAAGATTTGATGTCCATGTCCATAGAATCCTTTGCACTACTCTCTAATGTGGCTTTTAGTGAAATTTGAGACATTGTAGGTTTGCTTCTATCTAGGTAAAGATTAGCAACCTTACCAATAATGTGGAAGTACAAGTAGATGATTAGAGACCCAAACCTGAATGTCTTGTTCTTGTCATGCTTGATAACTCAAGTGTTGTCTATCAATTGACCACGCAATATCTCACATAGATTGAACTGAGTGTTATCCTTCACCATCCTTATAGCTGCTAGAACTGTGGTTGCTAACACACTGTTTAATCTGCTTGCGTGCTTGAACTTGTAACCAAGGATCATAGTTAGAAGCTTTATGTCATTCTTCCTTGATAGGATCGACTATCATATCATGCCTGTCACTTCTGGATAGGCATGCTTGCTCAACCTATTTCTTGACATCCTTGCTAGTAGGTAGAACTAGTCCAGTCTTAGGAAGTCCAGTTAATTCATGGATTAGGTCTACATTAATATGGATGGGGACTTCACCAATCCAGAAAAGATCATCATGAATTCTACTCAATAAGATTTTAACCCATTCTAGTTCATAGAATTTGTGTGCATTCAAATACTCAAAGATAGGGTTGTCTGTGAGGTGCGCGTATTCATCCTTGAATGAATATTCTAGTTTCATCATCGAAGCCATGAGAGTGGCTATGCTAGTATCTCCAATTGTTTCCTTTTTGCAATAAACGTACATGCAGATGTCTTCTACATGAACGACACCTAACGGAGTTTTGGAGAAATCTCCTTCCACATCATCCAATATGCATTTAAATGGATGCCTCTTAAATACAAATCTCTTCCTCTCTGCAATGTCAAATACAACTAGAGTCACCATACTTACTTGGAACTTGATTAAATAGGGTTTCACAAAAATTTGAAATGGCACGACTGCTAGGGTTTCGTTTCAACTTCTCAACCGTGCTTCTTAACCACCGAATCTGTTATGCTTCTGTGCTTTGATGCTCAGTGCTCATGTGCTCTCCAAATTCTATGATCTTGAATGTAAATGTGAGGATGATTGAACACTTACATCTTTTTATAAAAGTTACGGCATTTAATGTTTGCAACCGTACGTAATCTTCACAGAGAATCTCAAACTTCGTTCAGAGTGTATTATAGATAATGTGTGCATGCATACTGCATTTAAATATGATCATAAACATAATTTCATAGGCGCATACTCAGAGGTGATTATACCAGTTGCGCAGGGGTTCTGAGCTAGAATAGCTCCCCCTAAGACCAAGAAGGTATATTCAACTAGAAATAGAGGATGCATCCACTGTGGATGCATCAACTACTTTATCAACATCATTGTCCTTCTTTACTTCAACTCAAATTTTGCTTGAATCTTCTTTTTCTTGAAAAAACTTGACTTCTCCTTCTTCTTCAAATAGTGATTTCTTAGGATTCTCTTATTTTTGAGTTCTGGATCTATAGAACCTTGAGATGTGTCCAGCCTTTCCACATGTGTGACAAATGATAGGAGGTCTAATGTTCTTGTTCATCATGCTGCACTACTTTGCTATGTGTCCATTGTAATTACATATCTGACATGTAATGCTCTGCAAATTTCTTTGAGGCTGATTTCTCTGATTGTTTTGATTCATTCTTCTCTGATTCTATTGTGACTGATTTCTTTGATTTGTTCTGCAATGTATAGCCCTATGACCAAACTTATTACAGGAGTAATAATAACCATTGAAAGGTCTTACCTCTTTACAATCTCTTGCCAAATGACCATGTTTATTACATGCATAACAAGTCCTATTAACTTGCTTGATTGCTCCTTTAGGTGGATCTGTTTTAATCTCTACAACATTTTCAACTTTCTTTTCTTCTGAAGATGCTTCATGTGCTTTCTTTCTTTCTAATGAATTGATTTCAATTTGTGCTACACTATATCCAAGACTAGTAGTGTCACCTTTTTTTTTTGTGCATTGAGTTGAGATTGAAGTGAATCAAAACTTGTGTGGATTTTATCAATCTTATCATTTGCTTCTGTTAATTCAGATTCCATCTTCTTTTTTATGTTCTCTAATTCCAAGACTTTCATTTTTTCTTGCAAAAGTTCATCTTCTAATTGTTTTCTTTATTTGATCTTTTCTTCAATGGCAATTTGACTGTCAGTTAGTTGTTCATCCAGATTTTCAATTTTATCTTTCAGAGACATGTTCTCTTCATTCATATTTTTGACCATTTTCCCTAAATCACTTGTAGAACAATCTTTAAAATCCTTTCTCAATTTCTTGATAAGCATTTGTAAGCCATCAACTTTCAGTCTAAGTTCTTCATTTTCTTTTTCAGGTCTGTCAAGATCTTCAAGAGCTGCTTCAAGATTCTTTTTCAAATGTTTTGCTTCTACTGAGTCCATGATCTCCTCAAGTGGTTAAACTTTCTTTTAGAGGCCCAGAGCTCTAATACCAATTTTTAGAAACACTAAGAGGGGGGGGTGAATCAGTGTTTGTGTATTTGTTATATTTCAGCAACTTAAACACAAATCAAACATACATCCAATGAATCTTAATACAAGAATACATAACACATGATATGTTTACGGGGAAACCTTGATCAGAGGAAAACCCTGATGGGAATTAGTACCCATAAATATTGCACTAGTATAATGAACCTGTTAAAGTTCCTTTTCCCTATTAGGAGTAGTCTTTACAATCCAAGTACAATGACCCTATTAGGAGTCTATTACAAAACCCTCTTAAAGGTATATGGCTCACTGCCTAGGCTCACTACCCAATAAGATGAAGGCTACAACCTTCTGATAGTTGATATACACTATATCAAAAGTGAATTGTTGTGATGACATTGTTGTCTGATCAATTTTGTGTATGCGTTGATGCTCTTACTCTCTTAAAGAGATTTATCTCATACTGACTTCATCATACTTCTCTTCTATATCCTTCTCATGCATATTATTCAACACTTGTAACATAACTTTACATTACATACTTATGTGTTCATACCCAAATAGACGCGACACAAAACAAGACTTATGGTCGGCCCTAAAACATAATATACAATGCTTCCGAGCAAGTCAGCTTAAGTTTTTTTACAAAAATACTAAATTCATTATTACAAACATATAATCAAAGGCGCTTGGCCATTACGCAACAAAATAATTCACGCTGATCAAAACACTAGTCGGCTTTCATGCTCTGTCTTATGGACTGCTAGTGTACTGATATGTCTGTAACTTCTCTATACTATCATGTCATACCATGTGTTTCTAGAATTAGTATGTAGACATCATATAGAAAATATATCTGAACGCACATAATCTGATTTGATCTCTCACATGTGCACTGATGTGTTGATCGATGTATAACTTTGTCTATCATGTTTTCCATACTTAGTCATTTTATCTTGTAAGTTATCTTTGACAGAAACTTAGTATGACTTTGTTTCCATGATGAAAACACAAAATAAGTCATGCATCCTCAGGAAGTCAACTTTCCAACATTAACCCAATCTTCATTCTTCAATGCCTCTTTAAAAAATTTAGGTTCATGTTCAGAAATCAGATAGGTACTTTCTCTAATCTTTCTTCTAGTCTGAACAACAACATCCTTATCACCAATAATTTGAGCAGCAGAATTATTCAAATTTACATACCTTGGTAACACTGGTTTAGGTCTAGGAGCCTCTTCTACTGATTGAACTATTTCTTCTTCATTTTTCTAAATTGTAGCTTCTTTCTCCATTGGTTGAACATAAATAAACCCATGATCATCTCCTAAATTATTCTTGCTAGAACCCTCATTTTGTTCTAAGAATTCATCAATCTTCACATTTTCACTTTGTATCAACTCGTTGGTTCTTTTTTTTAGACACTTGTATGTTTTCCTCTTTAAAGAATATCCTAGGAATATTCCTTCATCACTCTTAAGATCACATTTTCCTATGTATTCATCTCTCTTTATGTAGCATATGCTCCCAAGAACTTTGAAGTATTTCACACTAGCTATGTGACCGAACCATAACTCATAGGGAGTCTTATTGGAACCCTTCTTCACCTGTACCTAGTTCAATGTATAAATAGTAGTACAAATGGCTTCTCTTCAAAACATCTGAGATGCATATTTTTGAATTATCATGGTTCTTGCAGCATCAATAAAATATCTATTTCTTCTCTTTGCAACCCGTTTTTGCTGAGGAGTTCTAGGTACTGACATTTTCCTTTTAAATCCATGTTCTTCACAAAGCTCGATGAATTCCATAGATGTGACCTCGCCACCTCTGTTAGATCTCAAGCACTTTAGACTCTTACTTGTTTCCTTTTCAACTCATGCTTTGAACACCTTAAATAGATAGAATGCATCTGATTTGTCTATTAGAAAAGTAACCCACATCATCCTAGAGTAATCATCAACAAAAAGCATAAAGTACTTATCTCCATAATATCTTCTTGTTATCATAGGACCACACAAGTCAGTATGTATCAAATCCAAAATACCTTTAGATGAGAAAGACTTACTGATAAAAATAGCACTATTTAGCTTTCCCAACTAACATTCCTTGCACATGACATTGTCTGGTTTTACTAGTTTTGGAAAACCTCTAACAATATTCATCTTACTGACTTTGACCAAACTATCAAAGTTAAAATGACAAAATCTCCTATGCTACAGCCAACTATCATCAACTTTGGCTATTAGATAACTTTTTACAGTAGTCTTCAGATGGAATAAGTTATATTTAGTTTGCATACCAGTAGCAACCATATCACCAGATCTTCCAAGTATCTTGCATACACCTCCTTTGAACTCTACAAGATAACCTTTTTAATTCAAATGTGCTACACTCAAAAAATTATATCCTAGGCCTTCAACCCAGTAGACATTATCACAATTTTTTTTTATTAAGTGCAATAGATCCCATTTTTTTTCTAAGAAAGGAGATTTGTTACCAAACCTTACTTCTCCACCATCATATTATACCATCTTAGTGAACTTACTCCTGCCACCGATCATGTGATGTGTACATCCACTATCTATTACCCAATCACCACTATGATTCATGTTAGAAATCAAGGCTTTTCCACCATCTATAGGGGGGTCTTCCTTAACAACAAAAAAGGTAAATTCATCTTCCTCATTACCCTTATATTATGTATCGGTAACTCCATCTTCAGCAACAAAAAATTCTTCTTGTTCTTATCCTTGAATCTCTTAGTCTTGTCATTCTTATCACCATTAGGACATCTGGAAGTAAATTGTCCAATCTTATTACATGAGAATAATTTAAGAGGTAGTTGTCCCTTGTACTTACCGATTCCTCTAGGTAACCTCCTAGCAAGAAATGCTTCCAACTCTTCTTGTTTCCTTTCCTCAGACATGATAGAATCATAATCACTAAATAACTTGATATAAGAGAAGAATCATAACTAGCTTCCTTACCTTTCCTTGCTGGTGCAAGAGACATAGATGCCCTAAATGCAATTTTAACCCTTGGAATACTATTATAATAATTTCTAATCTCAAAAGAAATCAACTTTCCAATCAATTCATCAAGAGTGACAACACCAGTTCCTAAAGATCTTAACTCATGAATATTAGAAACCCTAATGGCATAAATAGGTAATTTAAGGCTCTCAAATATTTACTTACCACATCATCATCTTCAATATTATCTCCAATGCTTTTGATAGAAATGGACACTTCTTTGATTCTCTAACCATACTTCTCAATATTTTCAACTTCAACCATCCTCATGTCATCAAACTTTCTTGTTAGGATGTCAACCTTAGCTTTTTGTACATGTCCATCACCACCATATACTAACCTCAATTTCTTCCACATATCATAGGCGGTCTCCAACTCTTAAATATCAAAAAAAAATTGCATATGATAATGTACTAGCAATGACTTCCATAGTTGTAGTTTTCTCTTGTTGTTCTTTTAGCTCATCTGCAATAAGGGTTTCATGTGGTGTAACATATCTATTAACAACATGATTCCAATACTAATTTTCCATACCTTTAAGATAAAGCTTCATTCTACCACTCCACACTGATTAGTTCTACCTTGTGAACTTAGGACCTTCCTTCCTCATCATTCTTAGATCTTGACCTCAAGATGTTAAACTTTACCACAAAGAGGACCAAGGAAGTGATACCAATTGTTAGTCCTAAAGGTCCAAGATAACTAATAGAGGAAGTTGAATTAGTTATCCAAGATATCTACAAAATTTCTCTTCTTTATCTCAATAACAACATTCACAAGTTCAACAATAGATATGAAAATGAAACTTAATCAATAAAACATGACTACCAAAAAGCATGCAACACATAACATAGATATTTTCACGTGGAAACACAAATGGGTGAAAACCATGATGGGAATGAAGACCTGCAAATAAAGTACTCTTCTGAAGTGTGCCCTATTAGGAGCTTAACCATGTTAGGAGTTTAAAAATACACTATTAGGTGTCACCTAGTTATGGGATTTTCCTCTAGACCTATTAGGAGATTTACCCTATAAGGAGTAACTCTATTAGGAGATTTCAAAATCAAGTTAATGACCTACTTTTTTAAGAGATTTAAAAATAAGATATGTTAGGATCTACCTGGTTAAGGGATTTACAATAGAAAACCCTATTAGGGTCTTTTCTAGAAAATGGAAACTTCTTTTCTTGATTAGATCCTCTATAACACATTCATTCACTCATCAGATTACTCTAGAATATGTTGGCTTGATCGCACCTTCACATCCATGATCTACACACACAAATCTTTGATTTGATTATATAAATATCACTACTCAATCCCTAAGGAAATAACCACCCTAGATCTCACCTAACACATTTGAAATCATCTTTAAATCTTTTCACTCAAAGAGATCATGCCAAAACACACACCCCAACATAACAAACTTCTCTACCAAAAAGGTTGGCAACAGGATAGACTCAAACAATTAATTTTATCAAGAATAGTCAAACACTTTTTGACCAACTTAGCCTTCATCTTGATAAAATGTCTACCTCGATCAATGTAAATCCAATACATCATCTTAAATGAATTGGTCCATTTCAGCATGATATCTAGAACACACATGATTCATTTCAACTCAATCACCGATCACCAAATGAAGATCTACCATCGATAGCTCAAGAACACTATGACCTTTCACTGAAACAACTTTTGTAGACTCAAAACATGCTTACTGATCATCCAAATTAGTCATATTAAAAACTATGAATTCAATAGTGTATAAACAATGCAATCCTATGGTTGCATCATCTAACTCAACATAGATTTGATAAACCGATCAACTCACTCATTGTGAATCATAGACTATTTTAGTAGTTTCCCTGTCATACTTTAATCATTCAATAGTTGTGATCATACAGTTAGTATCCAGAGACATTCCCAAGTCTCCCATAAGGATTTCAACCATTTTAAACACTAGTAACACCTTGTTCATCCTTCTCACATACTTGGCAACATACTAAGAACACTAGGTCAATACTTGACATCAAGGACAACATAATAATTGATCATCACAACACCAAATATGCTTCATCACATCATCAATTATGCCAATAGTAAGATGTGAAAAATATTGAGGCCAAAGCTTTGACAATGATCTTGTAGGAGACATTAAGAAGAGTGATGGGTCTTCAATTATAAATATTCTCAGGATCCCCTCACTTAGGGATAAACTTAATATTTCCTTTTTTGATGATCAAACCAAGTGATTGAGAATGGAAAGCTTCCAAATAGACCTTATGAAGGTTGGGACCAAAAAAATTCTAGAAGGCTTTGTAAAAATCATAAGGAAAGCCATTACATATAGGAGCCTTATCATCAACCATAGAAGAGACGACTTCCTTGAGATCTTCAAGGGTAAGCATATAGTCACAAAACATTCTTTGAGAATCTGAGAGATGAGAGGGAACAATAGAAATGTAATCCTTCAATGCTTGGTCACTGGTAGGGAAATTTGCTGCATTGTGAGCACCTTCTCATAAGTCTGAAAAAATCTTGAAGGATATTCAAAAATCTCTGAGAGAACTGAATGACCTTCCTTGATTCTTTTTATGCAAGGGGAAGAATGCCAAGATCTAAGAAAAAGAAAAAATTATTTTGAAGCTTTATCGCCCACTTTGATCCAATGCAATCTAGCTTTAATCTAAGCCCCTTTGGTAGCATTTTGGTATGCAATTTGTTTGTGGTGGAGAAGTTGGGCAACCCTAACCTGCAAGTTAGATTTGAAAGGATTTGAATCCATAGCTTCAATGGAAGCACACAGATCCTTGGTGTTTTTTCATAGGAATGTTGGTGGTACATCACCAGTTGTTTACTATAAATATGAAGAAACTTCATAGTGTGAGTGATGGCATCTTTCCACCAAGAAATCCAACCAGTTGGCTGAGTTAGCCTAGGATCCAAATTCTAGACTCTTTGAATGTGAGTCATAGTTCTTTGATGATGAAAAACTGATGTGTTTAGATAGAATTACATCATAGAAGGATGTATCAAAGCTATCTTCAATTCAATGCAAAACTTGATGGGGTAGTGGTCTGAAAAAGTCACATCAACAAGAGGTAAAATAGGTAAATCAAAAAAATATTGAGTTGTGATTATGGAACGATCCAACATTTTAAGAATCCTATCAGAACTAGCTCAAAAATTACACCAAGTCTGCCAGGCACAGTGAGAATGGAAATGATAAATTTTAGGATTGAAAATACCTAAATTATTTTACATGTAAAATCAAGCTTTATGTTCTCTAGTTGTCCATTAAAAAGGAAAAATTTCTTCATCTGAAGTTTCCTAAACCATATTGAAGTCCCCATACATAACCCATGTAGAAGGTGGCAAAGAGTCATCCACCCAATGCCATAGGTGTGATCTTTCAATAGCATCATTGAGAGCATAAACATTAATGATCCTAAAAGAATGATTGTCAAATGACAGCATAACCCAAATAATTCTCTACATGGGGTTGAACCCATGATCAACAACAAAATATTTCCAACAAGGGGAAATGAGAGTAGTAACTCCACCTTGACCGGCTTCATATTGGGAAGAAAAAATAAGGCTATCTAGCCAAATAACATGGCAATGTCAAAAAGCATGAAACCAAAAATTTTAACATCCTAGAGGCACAAAACATCTAGGCTAGAAACAGGTTGATGAGTATCCCTTACATAATAGTTTCTGGTGAGGTCTATGAGACCTTGAACATTCCATGAGATGTAATTAATGGATCAACCACATGCATGCCATCCTCATCCCCAAGAGAGGAGAATTTATTGTGCAATAAATCTAAAGTGGTTCTGAAGCTAGGAAAGGTATCCCCTCTTGGGACTACCTGCCACTTCTCAGGACCTCCATCAGTTTTTTCAACTCACCTAGTGGGGCTATGAGAGCATCACAAAGAACATGGTTGAGCTACAACCACCAACATAACTTGAGGAGTGTGAACCCATCCAGGGTAGGAAAAAGTCTCAATTGACATATTCCCCTATTAGCCAGGGTTTGAAAAAAGAGACGTCGAAGGTTGATTCAGAGATGGATTAATTTAAACCATTTTGCCACTAGCGGCTAAGAAGACAAACCTCTAGGTTGCTTCTGAGAAAATGCATTGTTGAACTTTAATTTGTGTACCACCATGGTCCATCCTTATTCTATTTTAGCTCCATCAAAAGGTCAAGGATTAGGCTCCTTGGGAGGGGATTTTGTCCTACAAATAGATAAAGGACAATCCTTGATCTTATGCTCTATAGATTGACACTAAAAACAAGTGTTGGGAAGATTCAAATAAAGCACCTTCTTGGTGAAGAAGTGGCCACCCACTTGAATATCAATGGTCTCTTTGAGATCAAGAGACAAACTAACTTCAACACAAACCCTCTTTTGGGGATGAGCATGAAAATAACGGTCTGGTTCCATGCAAACCACCTTTCCAAGGGTTTGAGAAATAGTTTGCATGAACAACCAACAAGGCAAAGTGAGATCTAGGAACTCAACCCAAATGGGAACCTTGAGATTTTTCTCATCTGAGATTGTAAATTTTCAAGACCATGGTTGAAAAACAAGAAAAGATGACCTAACATACCAAGGCCCATGCTTAAGGATATCCTCAACATGGGAGGGATTCAAAAATAAAAATAAAAAGAAACCCTTATTGAGATTTTGAATGCCATCAAGATGGATCCCACGAGGAGTCCAATATTTGGACACCCACTCACATAGCATACTTTCAGGTGGAACCCTCCCCACAAAATAGCCAATCATAGGAATTATCAAAATATTGAGCAAGAAGAACAAGATCAGGAGAGATTATATCTCGTGAAACACATTTGGAATAAACTTGTGAGAGAAATATTGATTTAGGGGACATAGGTGATTTTTCTAATATTTGACCTAGGACTAGGATTACAACAATGTATGAGACTCAAGGCTAGGATGGAACAGAAACTCTAAAATACAAAAACCTATATAGTAGAAGTCCAAGATATGATATAGGGGGGACTCTAAATGAGGTATGAAGAAAAATGGTGGTCTAGGTATGATGCAAGAAATCAATTTCTTGAAGGTAGTTGTGATGTAAGGATTTACTTGTGCTATGATGGATAGGCACAAGGAAAAGTATTAAAGATTCAGTACACTAAAGTAGGAGATGATGAACTCCAAATGGATTACCCTACTCAAATATGTAGATATGCTCCCTAACTCAAGGTTGATGGACCTTCGGTTATACAGGCACTCAATATGCAATGTTTGATTCAAGACCCAAGGAAAGTTAGCTAAGTGTAAGGTAAAGGTGTTTTTTACTAATGATACGTATGAAAGGACTAAGGATATGACTAAATGAAATAATGCAAGCTATGAAAGGATCAACAAACTAAATGTAATGATGTGAGTATGAAAGGACTAAAGGGTGGAACCTAAAAGAATAGAACATTAAATTATGGATTATATTGTTGTAAATCTTATGACTAAGAGGGGGGTGAATCAATACAAATAGGTAATGAAAAAATTCAACCAATGATACAATTATCTGTACTCAAAATTTCCAAACCACAAAGCATATAACTGAAGTAAACAAATAATAGTAAAAAATGTCAAGCAGTCACAACCTTAAGACATATAAAACATGTACTTTATTGTGGAAACCCTTTCTAGAGGGAAAAAACCACAGTGGGGATGACACCCATAGGCCCAATACTACAGTAAATGAGTTTTCCATTTTAGGAGCTACAAATACCCTTTCTAAGGGTTCACCCTATTAGGAGTGATTATTACACTTTTAGGAGTACAAATATATCATCTATAATCTACCTCTCTAGAGGATTTCAAACCTCAATAAAGAAGCTACCCTGTTAAAGGATTTACAAATAAGAACATGTTAAATTTCACCATGTTAGGGGATTTGACCTAGTGCAACTGTTAGGGAGCAACAAGATTGTTGATTTGTAGAATGATACCGATTGCCTACTATTGGCAAACAAATTCTTCTCTCACAAGATAAAAGCACATTTTCTAAACTAATGACTTGTGCCCATTTAAGAAACACATCTGCAAGCAATAGTTAGGTAAAAAAATCTATTTATTTGCCTCTAAATTTTATAAGGTACAACTCCCTAATTAGATTTTTGATGAATCAAATCTAAACTAACATTCATGCATTCTTTTTACCAGAAATCACATAAGGCATAAGACATTCAATCATCAATATGCTTTGAACATGTGAACTATAAATCACTAGTTGAGATCATGCAAAGAATCATAGTCCTCTATAAAGATTTAATCTACTAAAACAAGCACCAATTGATTCCCATCTTGATATACCAAAATTCAAATACATCTACATAAACTTGAAATAATTGAATTCACTAAAAAGTTGGATCGATTACACAGAAAGGATATAAACAACATATAAACACATAGATTTTTATTTATTCGACCCAATTCAAAATACTTTCATTAACAAGTAAAAAAATCTCAATTTTTTTCTACATAATACATGAAGTATATCAATTGTATTACTAATGTTTTTCCAAGGAAACCCAAAAGAAAATCTGAACCCTAAAACTTTGGTTTGTTCCAGAATTTATACTAAAGTCTTAACTATAATTAACTATAGAAACTACCTGTGGTTTCAGCACAAGCAAAGGTTAAAATAGAACCAGTTTTTGCAACTAAAACATGATAACTAACTAGATTAAATATCCCAAGTTTTTAGAAAAGTCCTTTTAAAGCATAAAATTAAAAATAAGAAGCACATGGTGACTTCTTGCTAGCACTCTCTCCAGATTCTATGGCCACACTATGTTCCACCTTCCACTCTTTGTGAGCATTTGTAACATGTAGAGAAAAAGAAGTGTCCAGGATCTTTATGGATGACATCCTCTATTTCCAATAATCTTTGTCACACTTATCTCTCTCAATAGTCATGTGTGAATTGAATATAATAGCTTCCATAAACACTGATGAATTTATTTTCTTCCTCTGTGAGTCTTCTAACTACCATGCTTGAGATTTCAAATAATAATCTCCTTGTGAAAACATTATTCAACCTCTTATAATCTTCTATAACCCTATCTTTTTGCATCAATGGGTAATATTCATATAATTTAATTCCATGGTTCATGAGGTAGGCCTACCCATTCTTGGGTAAGACAAAGGAAATAAATTTGGCAGGATGCAATATAAAAGTCCCTTGAACTGAGACCAACCAGATTTAATTGTTCTACCATAGTTTCAGTAATCACCTCTCCCTAGTCACTCTGATGTTTCCCCTCTAGTATTATCTGTATAAAGAAGTACATCCACCCAAAAAAAAAATTTGCGCTATCTAAACCTTTAACCCTATGCAGAAATACTACCAAATATCTTACATAGGGACTCATGTGATCGGCAGAAAGTGACCTTAGTAACCTAGAACCTCCCTTTTGTATTTTTAGCAACCAACTATGATCTATGGTGTTTTTACAGGTTGATTCTTCCTATTCATACTTGTTGCCCAAGAGGGTAGGGTTGAAATTTGAATAGACTTCCTGGTCTAGGATTTTCATAATAGAGATGATGGTCTCTTTGTTAATAGATAGCAATATTTTTCCATTGTCCTTACGAATGCAATTATGCCTTGTGTCATATCTATTGACACATTCTCTTACTAATTTATGGCATGGAACTACTAGAGGGAATGCAACAGCTTCAACAAGACCACTTTCAATGATTTCTTAGGTAAATAGCTCATGTGGGTAATTCCTAACTCTCTCCTTAAACTCCTCTATGTCAAAATTAACTAGGGAGGTGCCTCTGTATATTGGGGATTGACAAACTAAATCATTAGCATTATCAAAAATCTAGAAAGCCGACCTCATTTTTCTTGTTTTTCCTTAATTATCAGACAAGGGATGTAAATTTAAATTGGAATCGATCAACAGGGAAAGATTTCAGAGCTAACCTTGCTAATTTCCCACACTAAAATGTTCTGACATGACAACCTAGGAAAACTCCTATGCTCTACTACTCGCCGCATGAAAAATGAGAAAATAAATTTTCCCAGGCTTCTTTTTAAAACACCTTACCTCGCGCCAAATATTTGGAGATTAATTTTTAAATTTGGAGCATTATCATTTATTATTTGTCACGTAACCATGCAACCTCGTTAAATATGATTACATCCCGTTTTAATAACTCACTTCCATAATTATCCCTGACCTCACACATCTGCCACATCAAATCACTTTAACCTTTGTCACTTCGGCATTTAATTCTCCTCCTTGGTGGAATCACACGTCATCAATATTATGTTGAACCTGCTTGAACCTGGCAGGACATGATTAATCGAGGTTCAATCTCACTAAAGTGTGTGCAAACCTAATACCATGCTAATATATGGTCAACTAGTGTGAAATTGATGCATTAAGTGACTAGCTTGACTCAACCCATAAGAGAAAATACTCAAACCCGATGAACTAGGATGAAGCGCATGGAAAATTTTTCAAGGGGTTTAGGATGGTACAAAGTGGTTCAAGATGTGTTTGGACAGAACTTTTTCACAAGGAGTTAAATGCATGGTTGAACTGGAGTGAACCTTTGAACTACTTAAACCATGTTGAACTTAGTTCAACTAGGTTCAATCAGGTTCAATGACTTCAACAAAATGTCACATTTATTCAAAAAATTTGGGGAATGGATGAACAGGATCCATAGGATTTTAAATAATAAGGCACTTTGAAAGGGGGGCCAACACCTATCAGATCCTTTAAGATCCTTTCCTTGTTGACACTATATTGATCTCTTCTCCTTCAATTCATGACCATAAAATCTTAAAATATGATTGCAACACTAAATCAAACAATTTAGTGCTCTTTATATAGACTGACATTAGCTCACACAAGACCTTTAACTCTCCACCATAGTCAGCTCAAAATATTAGCCAACCTCCTCGAAATAAGTGTCACCAATGTCCAATATATCATCCTAAAAATGTATTTGCAATAATAGAATTATTATTTCGGTCTCAAATCCACCACCTTAAACATATTAATATAAAACTCTAATTGGTGATCAGATAGGAAAACTGCCTTCACATTCAAAACATAATGCAATCAAAACTTTAAATTTTTTTTTTTGGTTGGAATTATGGATTCCACATACCATATATATGTTGTATCTCGGATTGCAACATCTGAATCTTTCGTCAACTCAACCGCTACCACAATCTGTGTCAGATATTATTCTTCCTAAACATCAGTCAAGATAGATAGTTGAACTTCCCTTTACCGATCATGTATAGTTCATACCAATCACTGTAATCATGATAACTAAATATATTATGGTCAAGTACAACCATTTATGCATCCACTCATGAACCCTCTACGTATCTCCTCTAAAATAATAATAATGCCAACAATCTCCCCCTTTGGCATTGATGGAAAAAAATTCTAAAAAAATCTTAACTCAACTCAAATCATACTCCCCCTTACATTTTGCATGTTTTCATATATATCTCATACATTTATCAATTTCCCACACACATCATTGCATCATTATCCCATACAATAGAATACAATACACATCATTATCCCCCTTTTTGTCAACAATGAAAAAGGATTATAAGTACTTACTAGAATTACATTCTTTAAAAAACATCCTTGAAATTTGACTTTGTCGTCTCCAATGAATTTTTCCATGACTCTTGTAATCATTCCATAGATAAAATATATCCATGTATAACTGATTTTATTCCTTCCATATCATTCAAAGTGCTCACCTCTTGTTGACTTAGTATTGTTTTTGTACCATTCACATGTTATTGCATGAGATCCATAGTGGGGGATAGATAGGTCTACAACTCCATAAGTGATATAATTATGTTGTCTTTCTCTGCTTGCAACTTCTTCATGTTGTATGAAATCATTTTCACATTAGCAGTGTATGCTAAAACTGCACTAGTTAGGGGATCAAACTTTGTAACCAAACCATTAAGCTCTTGTTTCACTTCCTCACTCTTCTTCTCCATATCTTTTGTAAAGGGTATAGACTTGGAAACCTTTACAAGTATCTTTCCTATTTCCTGTAGAAATTCCTTCACTTTATTCACTAGAACTACAAGTGACTCTTTCTCTACTGATATGATCTCTTTCAACTTTTCAGTTTGTTGCTTCTCCTATTCTTTCATTGCTAACTCCATAGGTGCATTCTCCAAGTTAGGTACTTGATCAGAAATAGCCTTGACCAATATGCTCAATTGATCAATAGGATTATCTTGTTTTTCATATCTCACATTAGGTACTAAGTTCGTAATAATTTTTTTGGCTCCTTTTAGTGATCTAACATTCTTTTCATTTCCCTTCAATCTGTCCCTTTCTACTTTCTACTTTCTCCTTGAGAGTATCAGACATTTTCAATAGCTCTTTAGGGCTCATCAGAGTAATATTAATTGTTTTTTTACATTTATTCATCTTCAGATTCTTCTTCATCTTCTTCAGAACTAGTTGGATTCTTTGTTTTTCTCTTCTTTACTGTGATACATTCACCAATTAGATTTAGTTTCCTCTTCACTGAAAAATATATCCTCATCATCCTTATGACCTTCTGTTGGTTTTATTTCCTATTTTGGCAGTTTCCCTGGTTCCTTGTCTTGCTCACTATTTTCTGGTGTGCTCATTTTAGCTATCTCTTGTTCATTGTGCCCTTACCTCTGCCATGTTTTTAGGTTTTCAAGTCTAAACCTTGCTCAATTTTTAAAAACCCTAAAAACCCTTGTCATTCCAAGTGTTAAACGATGAATTTTAAACCCTAGGTCATGTCTTTCTATTTCAAAGTTACTTTTTCCATTCACTTAAGGCATGTGTTTCAATTGAATCGCCTTGTCGCAATACCCCGAGCGAATATTCCATTTGTCTTCCCGACTTTTCTTTTTCCTTGTGTCGTGTAGTCTTGTTTAACTTCTAAATATTCCTTTGGCCTTCTGAGACTCAGCAATTTCTTTCATGTCGGGTAGTCGCGAGATGGTTATGTTATAAAGTTTTATAAAGAAGGGACCCACTGCTTAGTCGGGTGATCATGAGAGATTTTTAACAGTCATGAAAATGTTCTCAGCCTTCGCGATTACTTCATGTCGTGTTATCGCCAAATCAAGCCAAAGCTAACAGTTAAGTCAGGCCTTCAGTTGCGTGGTCTTGAAATGAAACAGCGATTAAGGGATTTTAACTCAGACTTTGCGACTGACCGTCTGTGGTTTGTAGTAATGCTTAGTTAGGATGTCGCCAGAGCAAGATGATGACTTAGTTCTCCAGTGTGCAGTAAGTGAACTAATGATCAAGTGACATGTGTCATAAGCCAAATGGATGAGAGAGGATTATTGCATGGTCGCGAGAAGGAGAAAGTGGATTCAGCGACAATGAGACTAAGGTGCTTTGCCTTCTATCGCGATGTCTGGAAATGATTTAAGGGCATGTAAGAAACATTGAGCGATTGATCGATAGCTGTCAGATGAAAGAATCAGAAGATCCAACAGTGGTCGCGAAGTCTGAAAAGGAAAGTGCCCCAAGAGAAAATTCCTCCCGACTTGGCAATTAGGGTATGTCATGCAGTCATCAGAAGTGAAAAGGGGGTGCTTATAACATGCTAAGGTAAAGTTGAATGCTTAGGGCTTATATCTCCCGACTGGGCGACTAAGCACATTGTCGTGAAGTCTTGAAATAGATATTAAACACTCAGCGATAGGGAGATAACCGTAAAGGTTAATGGTAACGGTTAGTTGTGAGGTCTCAGAAAGAATGGTGAGTTACTATTAACTATGCGCGACTATGATTTCAGTTATGTCGCGTGATCGTCAGATAATCACTTGGGCCAGCCAAAGTTAAGAAAGCACATTTTTTCCAAGTCTTGAGATGGAACCATGGTTAGTGACAGAGGCCCGCGACAAAGAGACTTAATGCAGTCGCGCAATCGCTTGATTACAAGATCTAAGAAACGGTGGCTGTTTTTTGATGTGACAGAGTAAATCACTCGGTAGCCAATCACAGGCTTGTATTTTGATTACTGTGCAAAAAGAGTAGCTGAGATGTGAGACAGATGATGAATTAGAATGTGACATGTTAGCTCTCTTAAACATTATATGATTTCTCTGAGGATTTATTTTTGAAAATTTGGTTTTCTGTCAAGTTCAGGGACTACGGCTAGGTTTTTGTTCAAGTTCACAGCATATCGAATTTATCACAGAACTGATGTTTCCAAATTATGAGCTACGTACTCTGAATGATAGCTATAAGGAGTTGATGGTGCATTCATTCTCATTTATCATGCTTTCATTTTTTAGAGCCCAAGTTGCTAATTTTTAGAAGAGTGATATTCTGCTCAGTTTGCAGTGTATCCAAAGTTGATCACAGAGTTCTAAATTGCAGGAGATTGTGTTCAGAACAGTCAGCTGATATTTGAGATAGATTTGTTTCAATATCGGTTAGGAAAAAGAGATTCAGGGTGTTGCAAGGATGAGCAGAGCTGTGAGTGTTTCTTCAACAAGTGGAGGGAGTGGAGAGGAACAGAAAGGAAAAGAAAGTTTCTCTGATGAGTTTCTCTGTCTCCTGCCAGGTTCAATGCAGAATAAGAAGGCCGATGCTAATGTTGTCCTGGATGAGTACAAGAAAATTCAAGATGTTGTGACCTTGGGCACAACAGGTTACTCCCTTTTCACTTATTTCAATAAAAACTCTGATAAGCCCATCCCAGTATCAAACCCCTGTACATGTGGTCTTGCTAGGTTACTTGTTCCTGATGTTTTCTTAGATGTAGACCTATTTCTAGACCTAGAAAATCACTATGATGCCTTGAAAAGGACCATCAAAAGGGATGATGGCACTGCCCTGCTAATTTTAAACAGGAACTCATTCATGCAAGCCTTTGGCTTATTCAGTACCATGTCTACTAAAATTGACATGACAAGGCAGGAGAAGAGGTATAGTTCCAAGCCTGGTATTGCAAAAGGCT
>MU226817.1:149175-163128 GCA_018584345.1 Thuja plicata
TATGTGTTGATTTCAGAAATCTCAATATTGCTTCATTGAAAGATAATTATTCACTACCTAATATGGAAGCAATGTTGCATAAGGTGACTGGTTGTGAATTACTGTCAATGATGGATGGTTTTTTAGGATACAACCAAGTTCTAGTCAAAGAGTCAGAGCAATATAAGATTGCATTTACTACTCCTTGGGGAACATATGTTTATATCAGAATGCCTTTTGGTTTGATAAATGCAGGTGCAACTTCTTAGAGAGCCATGGATGTTGCTTTCAAAGATTTTATTGATTTATTCATGGTTGTTTACCAAGATGACTTAACTACATATTCCAAGAAGGCTAATGGTCATTGTGATCATTTGGATAAAAAATTTAATAAAGCATTAGAATATGGTGTTTCACTAAACCCTAAGAAATGTCACTTTGCAGTTAAGGAGGGAAAATTACTTGGGCATATATTGTCCAGAGAAGGGGTAAGAATAGACCCTGAGAGGGTAGAGGCAATTCAGAAAGTTGTTGCTCCAAAAAATTTAAAAGGTGTACAGTCTTTCTTAGGAAAGATTAATTTTGTCAGAAGATTTGTAGCCAATTTTGCTGAAATTGTCAAGCCCATTGTGAAGTTGTTGAAAAGGGATACTAAGTTTGTTTGGGATGATGAGGCTCAAAAAGATTTTGAAAGGATAAAGAAGGCAGTGCAGGAAACTCCAGTGTTGAAATCTCTAGATTACACTAAGCCTTTCTCCCTGTTTTCTTTTGCTTCATTTCATACAATTGCTGCAATTTTTCTTCAGAAAGATGAGCAAGGATTTGAACATCCCATAGCCTTTTATAGTAAATCCTTGCAGGCTGCAGAACTTAACTCTGAAATAATGGAAAAGCAAGCCTATGCATTGGTAAAGGCTGTGAAGTCTTTTAGGCCCTACTTGGTGTGTGCCAAGGTGCAGGCCTATGTTCCACATTCAGCAGTGAAAGATATTCTCACACAATCAGAGGTTACTGGTAAGAGATGCAAATGGATTACAAGGATTCAAGAGTTCAATCTGGAAATCAGTATCACCAAATTGGTAAGAGGTCAAGGCTTGGCAAAAATAATGACAGAGGAGAACCTGGATTTAGTGCAATCAAATCAAACAGAGGCACATGATCAAGCCATTACCTTTATAGAGAGGCAACCATATTACAATGATAATGTGTTCTTCCTCAAAAATGCTAAGTGTCCTGATTATCTATCTGACAATCAGAGGAGGAGTTTGAAGCTGCAAGCTCAAAGGTATGTTTTGATTCAAGGAGATTTTTTTTGGAAAGATAAGAATAGTGTTCTATTGCTATGCCTTGACAAACATCAAGCTGAGAAAGTTCTAATTGAGATGCATGAAGGACAATGTGGAGGTCATTTTTCTGCTAAGACCACTGCCCATAAGATTTTAAGGGCAGGATATTATTGGCCTACTCTTTTCAAGGATACTTACATGCATGTTAGGAAATGTGAACCATGTCATAGGTTCTCCAATAAGTTGAAATTTGTAGGTGCTCTATTTCTTAACCCAGTGAGTACAAAGGCTCCTTTTGCTGTATGGGGCATTGATTTTATTGGTGAATTTCAAGAAAAGTCTAGTGCAGGGCACAGTTGGATTTTAGTTGCCACAGATTACTTTACTAAATGGATTGAGGCTATTCCCACAAGGAAAGAAACTAGTAAGGTGGTTACTAAATTTTTGTTAGAAAAAATTTTGACCAGATTTGGAGTGCCTAGTAAATTAATAGTGGACAATGCTATGAGTTTCAGATCAGAGGAAATGACAAGTTTCTGTGAGCAGTATGGGATTACAATATCTTATTCATCCCCATATCATCCATAGGCCAATGGACAAGTTGAGTCTAGCAATAAAAGCATATTGAAAATATTTAAGAGAACTCTGGAACAAAACAAAAGGACATGGCATACAAAACTAAGATTAGCTCTTTGGGCTAATAGGATGACACTTAAGAAGGCAACTGGTCAGTCACCTTTTGAGTTGGTGTATGGTTTACAAGCGAGATTGCCTATTAATAATTTATTGCCCATTTGCCAATACATACAGGAGGAACATCTAGATGTCTCTGACAGTATGCAAAATAGAATGATGCAGCTGAATGAATTGGATGAAGTGAGGAGAAATAGTCAGAGAGAAAATGTGAAGCTACAGCAAAAAATGAAGTATCTTTTTGACAGGAGGGCTACTGAGAGAAAATTCCAAATTGATGATCTGGTTCTCCAATGGAATGCAAGGGCAGAGGACAGAGGCAAGCATAAGAAGTTTGAGTCTTTGTGGCTGGGGCCATTCATTATGGCAGAGAAATTTGGTAGACTCATACTTGTTGAAGAATATGGAAGGAGATCTTTTTGAGTTGCCTGTGCATGGGCAGTTTTTGAAGCCCTTCTTTGAGTAAAGGTTCATAGTGCACAAGTAAGTATGTATTATATTCTCCTTTCCTTTTCCCTTGTCTATAAATTCTGTATATATTTCCCTTTCTGCTTTAGGGTTTTGCTCCGTGAAAGGTAGTCTGCAACCAGAGATTTAGTAGTTCATTGTCATAAACTTTGTTTAGCCAATCCGCATTAGAGCCACTGTTGGTTGTATTTCTTGTTTTGGCAGTTTCCCTGGTTCCTTGTCTTGCTCTCTATTTTTTGGTGTGCTCATTTCAGCTATCTCTTGTTCATTGTGCCCTTACCTCTGCCATGTTTTCAAGTTTTCAAGTCTAAAACTTGCTCAATTTGTAAAAACCCTGAAAACCCTTGTCATTCCAAGTGTTAAACGATGAATTTTAAAGCCTAGGTCATGTCTTTCTATTTTGAAGTTACTTTTTTCATTAACTTAAGGCATGTGTTTCAATTGAATCACCTTGTCGCAATACCCCGAGCGAATATTCTATTTGTCTTCCTGACTTTGTTTTTTCCTTGTGTCGCGTAGTCTCGTTTAACTTCCGAATATTCCTTTGGCCTTCTGAGACTCAGTGATTTCTTTCATGTAGGGTAGTCACGAGATGGTTATGTTATAAATCTTTATAAAGAAGGGACCCACTACTTAGGTGATCACGGGAGATTTTTAACAGTCATGAAAATGTTCTCAGACTCCGCGATTACTTCATGTCGCGTTATCGCCAAATCAAGCCAAAGCTAACAGTTAAGTCAGGCCTTCAGTCACGTGGTCTCAAAATAAAACAACGGTTAAGGGATTTTGATTCAGACTTCGCGACTGACCGTCTGTGGTTTGTAGTAATGCTTAGTCGGGATGTCGCCAGAGCAAGATGATGACTCAGTTCTCCAGTGTGCAGTAAGTGAACTAATGATCAAGTGACATGTGTCATAAGGTGAATGGATGAGAGAGGATTATTGCATGGTCATGAGAAGGAGAAAGTGGATTCAGCGACAATGAGACTAAGGTGCTTTACCTTCTATCACGATGTCTGGAAATGATTTAAGGGCATGTAAGAAATATTGAGCGATTGAGCGATAGCCGTCAGATGAAAGAATCAGAAGATCCAACGGTGGTCACGAAGTCTGAAAAGGAAAGTGCCCCAAGAGAAAATTCCTCCCGACTTGGCGATTAGGGTATGTTGTGCAGTCGTCAGAAGTGAAAAGGGGGCGCTTATAACATGTTAAGGTAAATTTGAATGCTCAGGGCTTATATCTCCCGATTGGGCGACTAAACACATTATCGCAAAGTCTTGAAATAGAAATTAAACACTCAGCGACATGGAGATAACCATAAAGGTTAATGGTAACGGTTAGTCACGAGGTCTCAGAAAGAATGGTGAGTTACTGTTAACTATGCGCGACTATGATTTCATTTATGTCGCGTGATCGCCAGATAATCACTTGGGTCAGCCAAAGTTAAGAAATCACATTGTTGCCAAGTCTTGAGATGGAACCATGATTAGTGATAGAGGCTCGCGACAAAGAGACTTAATGCAGTCGCGCAGTCACCTGATTACAAGATCTAAGAAATAGCGACATTTTTTTGATGTGACAAAGTAAATCGCTCGGTAGCCAATCACAGGCTCGTATTTTGATTACTGTACAAAAAGAGTAGCTGAGATGTGAGACAGATGATGAATTAGAATGTGACATGTCAGCTCTCTTAAACGTTATATGATTTCTCCGAGGATTTATTTTTGAAAATTTGATTTTCTGTCAAGTTCAGGGACTATGGCTAGGTTTTTGTTCAAGTTCACAACATGTCAAATTTATGACAGGATTGATGTTTCTAAATTATGAGTTGCGTACTCTGAATGATGGCTATAAGGAGTTGATGGTGCATTCATTCTCATTCACCATTCTTTCAGTTTTCAGAGCCCAAGTTGCTAATTTTCAGAAGAGTGATATTCTGCTCAGTTTGCAGTGTATCCAAAGTTGATCACAGAGTTCTAAATTGTAGGAGATTGTGTTCAGAACAGTCAGCTGATATTTAAGATAGATTTGTTTCAATATCGGTTAGCAAAAAGAGATTTAGGGTGTTGCAAGGATGAGCAGAGCTGTGAGTTTTGCTTCAACAAGTGGAGGGAGTGGAGAGGAACAGAAAGGAAAAGAAAGTTTCTCTGATGAGTTTCTCCGTCTCCTGCCAGGTTCAGCGTAGAATAAGAAGGCCGATGCTAATGTTCTCTTGGATGAGTACAAGAACATTCAAGATGCTGTGACCCCGGGCACAATAGGTTACTCCCTTTTCACTTATTTCAATAAAAACTCTAATAATCCCATCCAAGTATCAAACCCCTGGACATGTGGTCTTGCTAGGTTACTTGTTCCTGATGTTTTCTTAGATGTAGACCTATTTCTAGACCTAGAAAATCACTATGATGCCCTGAATGAGACCATCAAAAGGGATGATGGCACTGCCCTGCTAATTTTAAACAAGAACTCATTCATGCAAGCCTTTGGCTTATTCAGTACCATGTCTACTAAAATTGACATGACAAGGCAGGAGAAGAGGTATAGTTCCAAGCCTGGTATTGCAAAAGGCTTATTGCAGAAGCATATGTTAAAAGAGTTGAAAAATTACTTAGGTCCTATGGTTGAGCCGTATCCATATTATTACAAGGATCTACACTTCTATATCAATTATAATGCTTATGCCCTATGTAGAGTACTAGGGATAGATGGAGATGCAGAGAGAATCAGGTCTGGCATCTTAATGATGGTACTAGACTTGCAAGAGGTGCATTCAAGCACCAGCTATGATTACATACAGCATATAATTGACGAAATACATGAGGATTTTGTTGCTACCCAGAAGAGATTAAAAAACCCCAAGGAGAAGGAGCCTAAATTTTTGCATTATTCAGTCATAATGCACCTTCTCTTATACTTCAATTTTGTAATCATGGATGTGCATAACTTGTCTCCTCAGAGGTTCTATCAGATAGCACCAAATCCTATCCAATTTTGGGTCAGGGTTTGGAATTACACTTCTAGAGATTGTGACTACTGTGCTTTCCAAAATTGGATTGTTTATCCAATTGTTCAAAGTTTGGGAACAAGCAGGACTAGAGTCCCATTGAAAACTATACAACTGCTCAGGCCCTGTGAGTATTTAGATAATTGTCCTAGAAATCATAACTGGGGTGATTTCTTCTTGGAGGAGAATTTCACCATCATCAGGGTATATGGGTGTATTCACCCACCTCATATATTAACATATCATGTGCCTGCAAGAGTAGCTGCAATGGAATTCATTTGGCAGTTGATGTTAACAGACAATGAGCACTTTGCACCACACAAAAAGGGGACTATAACCCCTAGACAATTCAAAATTCTCAATTTTACAATTGGCAAGAATTCCATAGATGAAGTGGGTCAGTGGTTGGAAAAGTACAGAATGGGGGCAGCCCCTTATACGTACATTGACCCAGAGGGCTTCATGGTAGGGGTTAGGAAACTGTATACTCCTACAATCCCTAATACTAATGTTCATTCTGAATGCATAGAAGAAGATTCAACAAGAAACATCTTGGATGAAGATGACATTCATATGAGAAGACTGAGAATCCAGGAGTTGCTAAAGCTGGAGACACATATAAAAATAAATGGGTTGTCTTTTGGGGGTTTTTACCCTGATCTCCCATATTTTGATAGGATTAAGGCCATGATAGACAAATATTATGTGCTAGTAGAGCAACTGGATACAGTCCTGGATAAGAAAGGTGCTCAGTCACCTGAACACTCAGAATCAGAATATGAGAGTGGTGATGACAGTGATTATGCACGTCCTCCCATGAATCCTCCACCACAACAAGCCTCAGAGCAAGAAATGGCTGAGATTCCACAGTTGCAGGGAGCAGAAGGACACATTGTAGATCTAACAGTTGCTACACAGCTAGATGATGTAGAAGAACCTGCTGCAAAGAGGTAGAAATTGGAGTTAGGGAAACTTTTAGTGGAAGGACAAAATAAGAAAAAGGATAAGGCTAAGGCCTTAGTACCTGACACTAGGTTATATGATCATAACCTGAGAAAAGCAATCAGGGAAGGAAAGAAGCAACGGCCTGACCTAGAAGATGAAGTTGAGGTACCACTCAGGGCCTGTGTTGATGAAAGATTGCTTCATCAGCAAAAATTCCTAGATGATGACAGCTTTGTAAAAACAGAGGAGTTTAAAGACTTCCTAAGGTGGCACAAAATAGAGAAAATAAGATCCCAATTAACTGTGGATGGAAAAGAAACAATTACAAGTGAAGCCCTTGTGGCCTTACAAAATTATGATCCTGAGAATGAGGATATCTCGCCTGAGGATGCTATGAAGATGGTGCTAGGAAGTGGGATATTGTTGGCTGAGGGATGGGATTTAGCATCTGCTTTCATAATAGATCAAATCAAGAAGCAGCCAGATCTTAAAATGGTTAGCGAAGTCCAGGTAGGGGACATGATTAAAGGATTTAAGTATAGCCCAAAATCTCAGGCTTTTGCAATATGGAGCCTAAGCCCAAAACACCAAAAGCCCCAGTTAGTAAATATTCAAGAGAATATGGTGGGGAATCAAATGGTGTGGTCTGTACAAAACACAGGGGACTTAGAAATCTCCCAAATTATGACACACTGGGCTCAATTGAATGAGGACAAGACAAAACAATTGTTTGAGAGGTATACTACTATGTTGGAAGAAACAAGTGCACTGTCTAAGGACAGAGACATGTGCCACATACAACTATACCAGAGGGATCAGTTGATCAAGACATTGACAGATGAATTGGAGGCAAAGCCTGAGGTAGTGTATGTGCCTGCACAACCACTACCAATGCAGATTGAAGATAAGCCTAAGTCAGAAGAGGCTGTGGAACAAAAGGTGGATGAAGAAAAAGGAAATGCAATTTCTTTGAGGGCATTGAAAGGCATACTACAACATAGAATTGAGATTCTAAAAGACAAAACTGATGTTTTATTCAATACATATAATAAGTTGTCAGCTTTGCATATTGAGGTAATGGGGTACCTTGCCATTCTGAACCCTTACTTCACTAAGTGGTCTGCTAGGGCAAATTTGTTTGAGAAGTTGTCATCTCTACAAGCCATAAGAGAAGATTTTCCGGAAATAGTCAATGAAGTGGGAGATGAGATCAAAAGAGTTAACATTTCTCTCTCATTCTTCAAAGGAAAATTGAACTAGATAGAGGTAAAATTGAGCCTCTTTTTAAATGATTTCAATAGGTTTATTCCTTCCTTAAGAGGAGAAGATGACCAAGTAAAGGCTATAGATGCCTGGAAGAATTAGTTTGACAGCAAGATTCCTAGTGAAGAGGCTTTTCTTTTGGGAACTGAGGTTGATATAGGGGGATTCAATAAGATATTGGATGAAGCCTTTAAAGCAGAGACTGATATCAACAAGTTCCTACTTGATGTCAAGAACATCACTGATGTTAGATGGGACAGGCAAAAGGTGCAGGTACAAAGTACTCAAGACTTCAGATGGCCATCAGACGATGAAGTAAAGGCTTGGGAAGTCATGACCACACCCAAGAAAAAGAAGCCTATCGTAGAAGAAGAAATTTTGGACGATGAGTAAGGTGAACACTTGGCACTACACTGTTCAAAGACAAGAGGGACAGTTATTACAAAAGGAGATTGTAGGTGAGTAGGCGAGCACAACTATCCAGACTCAACATAAATACTACCAGCTACCATCTACAAATCTGATTGCAGTCGCCAGATCGGGAGAAGAACAAGAAATATCTGTTTCTATCTTTTTGACTTCATCCTTTCACCGCTTCTTCTCTCTCTTTCTTTTGTCTCTCTTGTAACTTTATGGTTAGGTTTTCAAGTGACCATTCGAAGCTTATTGCATCCTTAAGGGATTCCAAGATGGTCTAAAACCTATATATAGCAAAAGAGTTGTAATTGTTAAGGGTCTTTGATGTTGGAACATTTTGGAAAGGAGATAATATATTACAGAGTTCAGATACTCTGGGCTTCTATCTATCTTTTGGAGTTGTATAATCTTTCATGTATGGAAATTTGGATCATATAAATAATATACGGTGCAATTTTACTCTTCTCCATTGTTGTCTCTTTATTCTTTGTGTATGCTCTTCTATGTTAAGTTTACAAGGTATTCTGAAACATTCTGGTTATAATGTAACTATTTGATTACTTGCAAGTTTCTTTTAAGGAAAGAAATAAGTTTTGTAAGTAGTTTCAAGGAGCATACTGCTTTGTTTAAGGATTTGATACAATATTTTTGAGGTGACAGGGTAATTTGTAAGGCAACTTATCCTAATTGTATGTGGGTTGTAAGGCAATCTGCTATATTTTGTTTCTATGAGATCTTAGCTTATTTTGACTCTATAGCCCAAAGGATAGGCACTGGTTCATAAAATAGTCTGATAATCTATCTTTGTCTGAGTTATTCCAATATATCAAAACCAATTCAATTAAAAATACTTTGTTACTAAGAACAGATAAACTGAACTCATTAAGGACCTATGTCAGCAGGACAATGTCCACTTTATTGATTCCTTAGGGAGTGAATCATTAGGTTATCCCTCCTGAAATCAAAAGGAAGAAGGATGAAATTCCTTGTATCACTAGTTCTTGTTATGCTTACAACCATGGTTTGTATGGTTATATCTTGCATTTTCTTATGCTTGGTTATTTTCAAGGTGATTCATAAGTTGGTTTAACAAAAGATACATAGCAAATCAGTGTCCACGTCAACAAATACTGTGTAAATAGCAATCTTAAGAGGTAAAACCTGCCTGAGTATATGTGGAACTCAAAAATGAAGAAGGACCTTATCCAGTCCTTAGCAATTAGGCTTTTCTTGTCTCTGAATCAGTATTAGAAAGCATGGTGTTCAAGTAGTCATTTCGAGCACTCATACAAGAAAACTCCCTAACACCTTCTTCCTTTCATTTTGTTGCTTCCTCAGCAATCTATTCTTCAACATCAATTTGAGTATCAGTGTTCTATGTCTCCTTTGGGATATCAAAGATAACATTATCTATGTCATCATTAATCTCTTCAATTTCTCTCTCTTGCACTTTTCTTTCTTCTTCAAGTATTTGACTTTAGCAGCAGTCTCAGACTTTACAAACTTTGTGAATAATTCCATTGTCTCATTTCTTCATGATTGTGTATCTCCAATGAGAATTATTTCTAGGGAATGTAACAAAATTATCTTTAGTAAAATTCATTAGAATTTAAAGTGATAAAAGAGTTTACTTTCTCATTTTTATAACGGTTGAGAATGTAGTCGTTAAACATAATGGTTAAAAAGTGCTTTCCACCGACCACAATGATTAAAATATATCACTTGTTACATGCACACAAATGCATTATCTTCACTAACCATCATTAACTCACAAATAGACATCTTAAAGTGCATATGAATCTTACCGCTCATGAATTTATGGGATCGGTAAATGATTTGACTTTAAGTGCTCCCGCTTAGCAAATAATGTGCCTAGTTCACCAATAGATTCTCCACATTTCTAGGACTTGTCAAGTTCTTAGTTAGCTCTAAAGAATTAAATTCTCCTTTCCTTGCCTATTTCTTATTTATATCATTTCTTACTTCATCAACATTAATCATTTCCTTTCATTTAACATTTTCATCATTGTTCACTTGTTGACCTCTTGTATACTTTCTTTCTCTACATGACCTAGCAAGATGACCAACCTTGTTACAGACATAACATGCCATACCTGTTGAATTCCATGGTCTAGCATTTTCTCTGAATGATCTTAATTGGAAATTCAAAGCCATATATCCGTAGTTTTGACAATTAGAAAAAGTAACATCAAATCGGTTGCCTTGATTGATAGGTCTCTGACTGTTGTAATCATATTACTATTGGTTGTTGATTCTCACCCTACACTCATTATCTTTATGTCCAAATTTATTGTAATAGTAACAAAATCCATGAAATATATTAGATCTAGTATTGTAGAATCCATTTATACCATTGGAATTTTCTAATCTAGAAATAGAACCTCTAGGTCCAACATTTGGACCAATAGGTTTAAACCAACATACATTAGTAGTAAAACCTTCCTTATGACAATTAAAACATATCAGTTTATACCTTCTCTTGCAAGTATTATTGTTCACCTTGGGTGTTGATTTTCTTTCTCAATTGATGTCCATAGTGCCAGAAGATTCACCAGCTTTAAAGCTTGAAAAACCTAAACCTTGTTTCCCTCCATTCATCCTTTGTCTTCCAAGTTGTTCATCAAATATAGTAGAACTCTTTCTGAATTTATCCAGCATATTTTTTGTAGCATTTAACTCTTCTTCTTTTTTTTCATTCTCTTTCCTTATTCCTTCATTATCTCTTTCAATGTCATCTTTTTCTTCATTTGAATCATGCAAGTGTTCCTTCAATGTAGCAACATCTTGCTCTAATATGAATAGTTGCTCCAAATTTTCTATTAGGGTTTCATCTTTAACCTATAGGGCATCTTCAGCAATTTTACTAGCATCATAAACAACTCTTCTTCTTTCAAGTTCTTCATCCATCCTGACAGACTGGCTTTCAAGATTTCTTTTCAGATTTTGCACTTCTCTTTTGAGTCTATTGGGTCTTTTTCTTGCTACCCTTGATTCTAAAAGAGAATAAGGGAATTAGACTTAAGGATCCTCACCTAACTCACAAAATCTGCATCATCTACAAATTGAGGACAATAAAAGCCAACATTAACAAGGCATACAAGCCTTCTTCACTTTGATTTCCACACACTCAGAAGGGTTTTCCTAATAACATAAATCTACATACATAATAAACTTTTTGTTAAACAACACTATTCAGACATACAATCGTGGATAATTTTCATACTTGTAAGTAATGGGTATTTAAAACTCTACCAATCTTAAATAAAATCTCACTTGCATTAAGCACATTAAGAACTAGATCAGACCAGTCATACACTAATCAACACAAAATTAAAATGATCTAATAATGATTTGAGATTACTTCTGAAAATAATTCATATCCACATAAACCATCATCTCTATCACAGGTTACAAATTCAAATATATATCCATAATAAAAGTCTTATGAACAATAATCTCAACCAGCCAAATTTCAATATGTTACTACCTTGCACCAAAAAACCTACTTATATCAACATATAGCTCTAATTATGAAATCCAAATCAGTATTCAATATTACTAATACTTGCTCTCAAAACTTAACTCTTCCCTTAGAAGATACCCATGAACATCTATTACAAAACACACAACAAATGTGCAAATAAATTCCAATATCATAAATATTCAAATTTGTATAAATTTGAATATAGTCACTTGATACCATTGTTGTTCAGACAAAGAAACTTATCCCTTTCCTAGAAAGAGATCAATGTTGAAAAAATCAACCACAAAGAGATGTGGAAATGAATTGAGAATACCTGATACCTTCAATTCAAATAGTCTAAATGTATAGAAATGGAGACAACTCCATGATGATATTAGTTAACCTACACTAACCGGTCTACCATTGTTCATAAAAGAAAACTTATTACAATAACATAATATATCTTCAACTCAAAACTGAGCGCACATTATTTACATGGAAATGGAAGAGAAATTTTTAGAACTGGAACCTTTCTTGGAACGAAATTAAAACCTTTCTTTATGGCACTAAAATATCCTTTTATAGAACAATGGGGCCAACAAGCTTCAGGACAAAGAAAATGACTTGTTACAATTTTAAACTACATGACACAAAATGCTAGAAGAAAACAAATAACTCTTCTTCCAACGTAACTAATCCTTTACACCTCCAACCTGCATTGTTGAGAAAAAAATTTTAACCTTGACATAAAGGTAACTTAAAAATATTTCCATATAGGGTATGTTTCTCCCCTAACTAATTCAAGTATGCATCAACTGAATTAATTAGTAACAACAATGTTACTGTGAAGAGAAACAAACACTAGAGTCAGGCCAATATAGCACAGTGCGTGGTTGCAATACAAGAGAAGTGAGGATGCAAGATTCTTATTAAAGCTCTTCCAAAGGCATCAACATATTCTCAAAATAATTCAGAAAGAGAAACCCAACGACTCAATATCTCCTCGTTCTCTTCTCCAACCAACTAACCAGTATATTTGAGTCAAAGGGTATAAAAAGGTGACACCCTTATGAATTGTGAGTTTGCAAGATAGTTCATCTTTTAATATCCCTTCAACCACCCATCTTCATTTTATTATCCCTTCAACTACGGTGTATTCTTCCCCATGCAATCAGCCCCAATACTCTTTTTGCATTTGTATCCAGAGATACTACTTATCCTTTACAATATCCATTTTTGTTAACACATAGGAAAATAAGTCATGGGAAGGTTATACTTATAAACTCCAAATCCTTGTCAACTTCTATAAAATGTACCTTGACAATCACCTTTCAATGTCTATAACTACATGCGTAAAGAAGTAAGCAATCAGAGACATGTCAAAATCCATTATTATTCTTACTGAAAACACCATGATCCTCTAATGATTCAAATCTATTGGATATTTTTTGTTTCTTGTGTACATCTTATCAAATAAGGTTTTAACAAGATTTCCATGAGATGCTTATCCATTTCTGGCAACTTGCTTTGATATCCACTTCTAAAAACCTATCTTTGACAGAAAAAGTTTAATCAATGAAATAACAGAGCCAAAACAAACTTATGGCCCTAGTCAATAGTGTCTTGTGTTCGCACTTTTTCTTGCAACACTTACCTAATGATGATAGTATACCTTATATACTTGAATGCAACCTCTTTTAGGCAAGAGAAAGGCTAATTGCTGAGGTATTTGATGAAAGGATAATTGCTGAGGTATTTGATAACACTGGGGATACCTATTATCACCTCCTTTGTTTTTGAGCTCCACAGACTCAGGTAGGTATTACCTATTAAAGATTACTGATACTTCAGCCTATGTATTTGGTGGATTAATTCATTCACTGGTTATGTACCTAAAACCTCACTGTAACAACTTATAAAATACTTTAGAGATTGCAATGATTGATTTGAAGTAGAGTATTATAAGCCAAGCTATGGTTTTGATAACATGAACCAATGAGACAAGGATTTGCATCCTTCTTCCTTTTGTTTTTAGGAGGGATAACCTAATGATTCACTCTTCAAGGAATCACTAAAATGGACACTGTCCTGCTGACATGAGTCCTTACTGAGTTCAGTTTGTTTGTTCTTAGTGACAGAAGTATTTTGATTGAAATAATTTTGAATAGTTTTGAAAACTTGGATGATGATGGATTATCAGACCAAAACCTAGATCAGTGCCTATCCTTTGGGTTACAGAGTCAATAAGCCCAAGTCTCATAGAAACAAAATATTGTAAGCTGCCTTACAACCTACATACAATTCAGATAAACTGCCTTACAAATTATCTAGTTACCTCTAAAATACTATATCAAATCTTTAAATACTGATATGCTCCCTGAAACTACCCACAAAACTTAGTTCTTTACATGAAAG
>MU226817.1:191106-205224 GCA_018584345.1 Thuja plicata
GGTCTTCTTGTTAAATCTTCTTCATCAATCAATAGATATGGTACTCAAATAGATAACAATAGTCTCACCAGTTAAGGTTTGACATCAATGACAAAATAACAATTTCTTGCATTGTCACTTTCCAACAGTTTCTTCATACAATTCCCTAGGTTCACATACATCAAGGTGGGTGGATTCAAAGGCAAACCTCTTAGATTGCCTAGATATGCCCTAGATCATCTAGTACTCACTAAAGTGTGTAGGCAATTAGCAATTATAGAAAATAGTTTAAAGGGAGGTCAGCTTTCAGGATTACCTTTCCTATGGAGCTAGGGAATTATTGTTGTAAATCCACATCAGACGCCCTAAACTTAGCAGCAGAGGCTAAGGATTACAAATTCAAAACATTCATTGCATGCCCAAAATTTGACAGCAAGGGCTTTGCTAAATCCTACCTAGGCATGAAAGAGGGCTTCACTCATAATGCTCAACTTGAAGATTATTGGAAGGACTGTGAAGATGAATTCGAGGTCCACAGAAGATTATGGTCCCAACTTACTTTAAAACAAATTGTGGGAATGAGGCTATCTATGAGTATAAAAGGGGTTATAGAGTGAGAATGAAGAGGTACTTGATTCTAAATTTCACAGTAAAGTGCAGAATGAACCCCTAGAAAAAATTGATTGGAACAGATAGGATGAGGATAATGTTCAAACCAAAACTTTCAATGTTATCAGAAGAATAGAGAAGTCGTTAAGAGAGAAGAGATGGAGCAAGATAAAGGAGAATGAGCCAGTCGCTCTTAAGCAAACCAAACATACCCTTCCCTCAAAAGATAACATTTCTTCTCCTAATGTTTCTATTAAATCTGATGTTGCAAGTACGGTTGAATTGGAGGTTGATTTGGCAAAAAGGCCTTCATCAATAAAATCCCTTGTTCCAACCAGAACCACGTGTTCCAGAAGTAAAAGGTTGAAAAAGGTCATAGTTGATCATGAGATTGTTGAATTGGACTCTAGTATAGACAAACATGCTCCCATGGATAACCAAATTCTAGATGTAATGGATCTTGGAAATGTTGGAGAGACAAGGTAAATGGATAAATAATAGGACACTAGCAAGATTATGTCTGTTGATTCAGCCATTCTGCAAACTCCCCCTGCAAAATATGTAGTGTATACACCAGCATGGCTCCAAACTTCCATTACTGATAATGATATGGTAAGCAGATGTTTAGGGAAGGAATTAAAGATCAAGAAGCCTAAAACTAAAGCAATGGTAGCTGTAGATGCAAAAACAGAGTGTTGGTTTCAGAGATTGCTATTCCTAAGAATGATAAAAGTTCAGATGAGGTAACACTTGATGATTTTAAAGTGGAAAAATTTTATCTTGGTGGCAACCCGGGTAGCAGATGTCAAACATCTAGAATCTTCTACCAAGAAGATTGTGAGCAGAGCATGGAAGGATGAAAAATACAAACTAGAAATGAATCCAACTATCTCACAGATGGCCAAATATATTTATTCTATCCATCATCCTGATCAAGCAATAACAATGCAGACCCCAATAGCATTTGATATAAAATCCCCTGACAATAAACTGATGAAAGAGCAGATAGTACGCAATAAATATTTTGCTGAAGTATATGCAGGTTGGATGGATTCAGTCATGAATCATGGGAACAAATACATAAGTGATCTTAGCCAGACTTATGAAGATTTTGTGGTTGCAAAAGACGGCCTAGATACAGAATTGACAAAGTGGGATAAAGAGAAGACCCAATGGATGGTTGTAATGATGTAGATAACTAAAGTGAAGAGTTATGGGGTGATGAAGTTCTTGTCTGAGCGGCCTATTGCAGGTGTTGACGATGAAATTCTTTTTGTCTCACAAGATCATCTTGACTTGAGGAACTCAATCATAAAGAAAGGTATTGAAGAATCTGCTAAACATGTGCCATAAAAATTTGCACCTGATGATTTTACTCAGATTCCTGAAATAGAATCTACGCTAATCATGTGCCATAAAAATTATGATTCACATAAAGCAAAGGTGGCTCTATTTTACAGGGAAAATAAGATTTGGAAATAGAGGATTGCCCACATTGGTATTCTGAATCATTAGTTCATGGTTCAATTTTCTACTGAGCATCTAGAATGGCGGAAACTACAGGCACAATCACAGTCAGCCACAGTGACACCTTGAACCTCGATAAAATGCAGGATAATCACAACAAAGCGGTTATTTTTGGATTTTTGTTTTGATACTTTTTGTTACTCGAACTACCTTAGATCTCCAAAGTTATCTTTCTTACTTTTAATCCTCTATGGAGTTGGTTTCAAAAAACTACCTTAAAAATAGTTATTCTCCGGATATAAATGGCTTATTATGACTTGAGAATAGGGTCGGCCAAATTTTGTAATTTTACTACTTTCTGATACTTTATTTTAAGAGTGGTACTTAGATACTGGAAAGAAATTTTATGATTTGGAAAGATTTTGATCAGTTGGTTGAAATTTAATATAAAATACTACCGCAAATTTGGTGTTTTCATTGGAGTGCATAAATGGAGTTTCTGTTGGAATTACATTTATAATTATGGTTTTGTATTATGTTTCTTTCAGATTGTAAGAAAATTTTGTTTCTTGTTTAAGTATAGTTCTTGGTTACTTTGAAACAAATTTAGTCTTTTGGCTGAATTCCTGCTAATATCTCAGTGATTTCTTTCAATTCATTCTTTACTCGAGATCTAAACTGTTCAACCTTTAATACTTTAGGGTAAAAAGTATTGTTTGAGAGCTTTGTTAATTCATTCTTTGAAAATCCCAATTGAAGATCATTGAAGAGGAATCTGCACCTTTATGCAGAGGGATGTGACCATTAAAGCAAGCCCCAATTGTTAGCTAATTGATTTCTCCTATAAGGGTAATAGAGCAAATAATTCATTAAATTGTGTTAATCAAATTGGGGATAAATCTGTTAACTAACAGATTTTTGGTGACTCTACTGGGGAACTGATACTAAGTATGTCAATTTCATTATATTTATAAATGAGTAGTTATGGTGTTACCTACTGATGTAATACCTAGGAAAGAAGAATTCCCTCCAGTATTACAGCTAGATTTGCATTTTCTAGACACCCAAGAAGACATTAATGCTAATCTCCACTCTATGGCCTGGAATCTTAGAACTAATGATCAAAAATACCAACATGTTAGGTTGGTAATTGAGGAAGAAGAAGAATTAGGTGAATGGTTAAGAGGCCTCCCTGTTTCCCAGGAAGCCACAATAGTAGATAGAGCAAACCAAGGGCTTTAAGACTTAATTCTAGATTTTAGGCATTTCACTAGGTCCCAGGCCAAACAAGGTTTGGTAGATCATGATTTAGAAGATCTTAAAAGACTTACCGGTACCCTTGATTTGACTTTACCTCTTTCAAAAAGACATAAACCCAAACCAATTCAAAATCCTATAGCCTCACCAGCATTTCATGCTTTAGTTATTTCAGGGATACCTACCCCTTTGAATATCAATTTTTTTCCTGTATTAAACATCATGGCTGCTAATCCTTGGGGTGTCACTGTAGGACCTCTTAACCTTCCCGCACATCACTCTTTACCTAAAGGTGCTAAATATGTATTGCCAAGATTCAATGGTGATGGGAAAGTTTCAGTTGAAGAACATCTAAATAATTTTAATGTAGCCTATGGTGTTTTGGTTTTACAACACGAAGATGTGGCTGTAAGGTTATTTTTGCAAACTTTGTCCGGGGGTGCTGCAAAATGGTTTAGCCATATCCCATATGCTTCTATAACGGGATGGGATGATATGAAGACAACTTTTGAAAATAGATTTAAGAGTGCAGAAGATGAACATTCATTATTGGCTCAATTAACACAAATGAAAAAGGAGATACATGAGCCAATGCATGATTACATAGCTAAGTATAATAAATTAATACATAAAATACCAATAGGAAAAACCCCTACTCCAGAGAATCAAAAAAAATTCTTTGTAAATTCAAAGCCTCCTGATCTTGGATTTTATCTACAGAGGAGTAGACCAGTAGATTTGGGTGCAGCCCAGACTCAAGCAATCGAATTAGAAGATGATATGATCACTAGTGGGGAATAGAGAAAATAAGTTCAAACTTCACAAGCACAAGAATATTCTTCCTCATCTAATCTTGTAGTTCAAAGACTTGTAAATGATATGATTTCTCTTAAGAAGAAACTGCCAAGAAGTAATACCCCTTATCAGGACATTCCTCGTAGAATTCCAAATCAGTCTAATAGAAATTTAGGAAGGCAATTAACATTGCTACCCTCTCAACAAAGATTGGCCATAGAGGGTTCCCAAAGTGTGAAGGCTAATATGTGTGTTTAATCTAACGGATGACCATGATGGAAATACCTACCCAAAGATGGTGAGACATGTTCAAATAAATACTAAAAAAAAAATTGTTGAAGAAATTCATGAGGATGAGGCTACTTCAAAGTTACCTGGCGACTCTGAAACATATTACCTTGAGTACGAATCAGATTCAGAAAGAGGTGCAAACATTTTGGTAACTTTAGAAGAACCCTTGTGTTTAGTGCTAACAAGGAATCAAAAGGGATATAGACCTTCACTTGCAGTTCCATCCTCAGCATCCACTAGTAAGACAAGTGAACTTGGGAACCAAACTTCGAGCTTCTCCATAAATAAAGTTTCAAATCCTCTGGAGGTGCCAATTCTAAAAATGTTTGATGCTGACCCTTCTTTTGATATTCTTGAATTTTGTAAAAAATCTAAAATTTATATTTCTCCTACATAATATCTAAGATCTAATCCTAAGGAGTTGGATAAGCTTGTGAATTTCATTAGAGGAAATGAGTCAGCAAAGTCACTTGATAATCTGGTAAATACCCAATCTTGTCATCCTTTTACCCCTAATTCCCCAAGCCAACTTGAAATTGTTGAACATCCAACCCAGAATGAAATCTTGAATGAAACCTCTCAATCTTTTATGAAGCCTCAACCCTTCTACGTGTCTTTGTTTATCCATGGCCACAAGCTCAGTAATTGCATTATTGATTTAGGAGCTTTAGATAACATAATGCCCTCCTCAGTAGCCAAAGCATTAGACCTGCCCTTAACCAAAACCTTCAGACACTGCTATTCTATTGATTCAAAGCAAGTTCCTTTGTTAGGGCAGATAAAATATGCTCAGGTGGCATTAGCAGCTCATCCCACAAAAAGACTTAAACTAACAATATTAGTTGTTGATATTCCCGCCAGTTATGACATGCTTTTAAGTCATAAATTTTGTTAAGACCTAGGAGGAGAGATTAAATTGGATTGGTCACAAGTGAGAATTTCCATGGGAAAAGAAAACCTTATTCTTGAACTTGAACCAAAGTCAAAATATATTGTTTTCCCTTCTGATGACCCAAAGTCACACTTTTTATATGAAGAATCAGAGTTTGGGAATTATGTGATTCTTCTTGAACCTGATGTAGCTGATGTAATTGAGGAAATACAATCAGGAGATCAGTCTTTGTGGACCATGGAATTTGATAGAAGTTGTTGTAATGCTGGTTTTGGAGCAGGGGTATTTTTAATTTCTCCCGAAGGAAAGAAGTTTCCTTCTGTAATAAGCTTGAGTTCAGTAACACAAACAACACGGAAGAATATGAAGCCCTACTTCTTGGGATTGAGGAGGCCAAAATAAAAGGAATTATGAAACTGAAGGCTATTGGAGATGCTGAATTAATTGTCAAGTAGGTTCGGGGAGTTTTTTCAGTAAAAAATGAAAGGCTTAAACACTATAAAAACCGATTTTGGGACGAAATAGAAGGATTGGAAGCCTTCTCTATTGAAGTCATTCTGCAAGAATTCAATTCTAGAGATGATGCCTTGGATGGGTCAACCTCCCTTCTTATCCCTCACCCCAATTTTGATGATGACACCTACAGAATTGAGCTAATTCACCGACCCAGTGTTCCAAATAATTCATAATCTTTTTCAGGTTTTCCGCGATGACAAATAGATTAATCTTTTCATGCAGTGCTTGGATATGTTCTCTTCAACATTTTTCGAGGGATCTAAATCTGATTTCCATAATTTTTCCCCTAATCAAGATGATTCAAAAGGTGATGTGATTTAGTTGAAAGGTAATTGGATACCAAAAGATTTGGTGGCTCTTGAAAAACTATTTGACAGATGAGATTGCTATATGGGTGGCAGGGAAGAACATAAAAATTTTGAACCAGGAGCCTATGATAAAGTGAACATCAGAGAAGAGTTTGATCCCAAGATGGTGAACTTAGGAGTTTGTTTCTTACCAGAAGAAAAATAGAGATTCATTCAGCTTTCAAAATCTTACAAAGATGTTTTTTCCTGGTCCTATGAGTACCTGAAAGATTTTAACCAAGGGAAAGTACAACATCACATTCCACTCAAACTAGGAATGACCCCTTTCAAATAGAAGCTAAGGAAATATAACCCTAAAGTAGCTAATGCTATCTTTAGAGAGGTAGATAAAATGTTGCAGGCTCGCATCATTTACCCGATTCATCATTCAACCTGGGTGGCCAATATTGTACCAGTACAAAAGAAATATAGGGAAATTCAAATCTGCATGGACTTCCATAATCTAAATCAAGGAAGCCTCAAAGATAATTACCCTCTCCCTGTGATGGATCACTTCCTTCAGATAGTAGCTATTTCAAAGATGATGTCCTTGCTGGATGGTTTTTAGGTTATAATCAGATTAGCGTGGCAGAGGAAGACCAACACAAAACTGCCTTCACAACTCCATGGGGCACTTTTTCTTATCGGTGTATGCCTTTTGGTTTGATTAATACAAGAGCCACATTTCAGTGGGCAATGAACACTACATTTAGTCATCTCAGAAAAAAATCATAGTCATATACTTGGATGACCAAACAAATCAAATATTTACAATGAATATTGCAAAAATGTAGGGAGCGTAGAATTTCTTTGAACCCTAAGAAATCAGTCTTTGTTGTGACTGAAGGAAATCTCCTAGGCCACATAGTATCTAAACAAGGAATAAGGGTAGACCTAGAATGGGTAAAAGCAATCCAACAGCTAGCTTTACCATCTAATAGTACTGGTGTCAAATCCTTATTTGGCTAGGTTAATTTCCTAAGGAAGTTTGTCCCAGATTTTGTTGAAACTACCAAGCCCATTATGAATTTGATGAGTGAGAAACAAATGTTCAAGTGGAAGAATGAAGCTACAACAACTTTTGAAGCAGTCAAGGAGACAATAGCCAAAGCTTCAACCTTGGTGCACCCTAATTTTAAAAGGGATTTTATCATTCATTGCAATGCTTCTGATCATTCATTGTCAAGTATTTTGATGCAGACAAGTGAAGAGGGGTTGGAAACTCCAATATCTTTCATGAGTGTTCCATTAAAGAAGCATGAACTAAACTATTCTCTAACTGAAAAACAAGCCTTTTTAGTGGTCAAAGTTGTTAAACAATTCAGATATTATATCTTACATTCTCACTCCAAGGTCTTTGTCCCAAATGCTACAGTAAAAAGTATTCTCACACAGTAGGAAGTTGGCATCAATAACAGAGCTGCATGGGTGGCTAAAATCTAGGAGTTTTATTTGGACATAACACCTACCAAGTTAGTCATGGGACAGGGATTATGCAAATTATTAGCAGAGAATGAACAAGAAGAAGCCAAATTACCTTTGACATTATTTGTTGGTTTAACAGACTCATGGTTTTCAGATGTGGCACATTATTTGACTTACGGAGATTGTCCAGACCACATGAGTTCAAAGGAGAGGTGGAATCTAAAGCATAAAGCCACCAAATGTGTGATTTTTGATGACGTCCTTTATAAAAAAAGGTTTATATGACATGTTTCTCTGGTGTGTGGACAAGGAACAACAGAATAAATTATTGAAAGCTTTCCATGATGAAGCATGTGGAGGGCATTTCTATTCCATGGTAACCGCATTTAAAATCCTAAGATATTGTTATTACTAGCCAAGCGTGTTCAAGAACACTTACTAGTGGGTATCTAAGTGTGAAAAATGTAAGTACTTCATAGGGAAACCATAATTGGCAGCTCTTCCTTTAAGACCAGTGGTTATTGAGGAACCATTTCACCAATGGGGTTTAGACTTTATAGGTCCTTTGAACTCCCCCTCATCTGCAGGGCACACCCATATCCTAACAGAAACTGATTATTTTATGAAATGGGTTGAGGCTATTCTGGTGAAGAAGACTTCTTCCTCAGTGGTTTGTGATTTTATTAAAAACTTTATTCTGGTAATATTTGGTACTCCTCATAAAATTGTAGCTTATAATGCCTCTAACTTCTCTTCACAAGAGCTACAGATTTTCTTTTATGATCACAACATAACTCTATCTCATTCCTTGGACTACTAACCTCAAGGTAACGATTAGGGAGAGTCCAACAACAAAAATTTGATCAATATTATGAGGAAGCTGGTAAGCGATAATGCAAAAGATTGGCACAAGAAGCTTTATGAAGCACTGTGGGCAAATAGAAATTCTCCTAAAAGGGCGATAGGAATGTCCCCTTTCAAGATGGTGTATGGATGCGAAGCTCAGTTGTCTCTACCGCTAGAATTATCCATGATCAAATTACAGAAAGTGATCGAAGATAACCAGTTCCAAAACTCCATGGAAAAAAGAGTCATGTATTTGACCTAAATCCAAGAAGAGAGAGAAAGACTGGTTGATCACATAACAAAACATCAAGCTAGAGTCAAGAAGATATTTGACAGAAGAGCAAGACCAAGAAAATTCATTTCAGGAGATCAGGTGTTGCTCTAGAATAGACGTAGAGAACCTAAAGGTGCTCATGGTAAGTTTGAGTCTCTTTGGAAAGGCCCTTTCATTATTAACAAGGCTTATGGACCTAATTCTTTTAAATTGCAATATCTTGATGGGACCCCTCTACCTTTTCCCTTTAATGGGCAAGATCTGAAGTTGTACCAGATGTGAAGCATTTGACCTTCCCTTGTATATAAGTTTTGTTGTGCTTAGGGTTAGTTCCTTTTTGTTGTGTCAAAGTTTGGTCTAGTGCCTTTGTAGCCCAAGTTTGTGAAACCAGAGATCTAGAGTTCATTCCTTGTTCCTGTCGATCTAGGTCCCCAGTCGGAGCCAATGTTACACTCGTTATTATTTTTCTTACACATTTATCTTTTTGTGGGTTGTTTTGAACTTTGTTTTTGAGCTTCATTTTGAACTTTAATTTGAAATTTAAAAAGTTCAAATTCCTTTGTTCAGTTTGGCTTGCACATCTAGCTTTGTCACAGCTTCATTCTGGCTAGCTTTCCTTTAGGTGATTTTTCCTATTTTGAACTTTAATTTGAACTTTCAAAGTTCAAATTCCATAAAGTGCAAGCGGAAGTTTAAAGTTTCATTTTCTAACAAGAAGGCATTGTGTCTTTAAGTCAAGTCTGTCTCTTCAATTTGAACATTCAATTGAACTTTGAAAGTTCCATTCCAAAATTTCAAATCTAAAGATTTTATTTTTAGATCCGCAACGGATTTCATATCAAGTGAAGGTAATAATGGTACGGAGAAAAGATCGGATGGAGATTTTGAAGCATTAATTTATCATACTTCTTCTTGGGCTTAATCATTATTTTGTAAGCCTAAAGAGTGTGATGAGAATTTTAATTAATGAAATGTCAGAAAAGATGACACCTCGACATTTAATTCACCCGGCTAAATTGAAAGTTTGTGCATGCCATCAATTCAGGCATATCTTTTTCCTTTATAAGCGAAAGTGGTATTTTCTTTTTCTCATTCAGCCTAGTTCTCTTGAATGCTTGCGATGCTGAGGAGATGAAGGAGGTAATATCAAGTTGTAGGATTGTCATTTTCATGAAATCTGGTTAGTGGTCGAAATCTAATTTATAGCTTAAGAAGTCTTAAGAATCTTACCAAGATTTTTAAAAGTTTCTTCTCAAATTCCTTCTTTGTTTATTCTAGAGTTTTAATTGATTTGATAAGATGAAGTATAATAGGTCATCATTGCCTAAATTGAAGTCCTATTCTAGCTTAGTCAGTTCCCTCCTAGAATTAGAAGATACTTCCCTTTTAAATGTGACTGTTGAAGAAATTTTGTAGAGATTGATGAATCCCAAAAAAGGTTCCATAGCTGAGAAGATTAACCAGAGTGGTTTAATCGAAGCCACCACCTTCCCAATTTTAGCCCCTTGTCCAGATTTGGTTTTGGAGTGTATGAACCATTATGATGGAAATGAGAAGTGCATTCACACAAATTCTTGTGAGATTCTAGTAAGGATTGATAGAGAAACAGTGATGTCATCCATAGGAATCTCTGATAGAAAAGAATACGAGGCATGGACTATAGCTAATGCTTACTCTTTCTTTTAAGAGAAGAAGAAGAAATATAGGAATGTTATTGTCAAATCCTAGTTACTAGATTCTAAAAGAGGTGGTTCTCGCCTCCCAAAACCTCTCACTCGTGAGCATCTCATTCCCAAAATCAGAGACTTAGTTATTTTGTTAAACAGAGTAAAGGGGAACAAGCATACTTTCTATTGGGAAGAATGGATGTTTTTCTATATACAGGTAATAACTAAGGGAGAGAAATTCCTAGATTGGGGTGAACTTATAGCCAAAAAATTGTATGAAGGATTAGCTAACTTTGTTGGCATGAGAAGTTTCTATATGTCATCTTTTCTATTCTATGTTTTAGCCAGTTCAAGAAATTGGCCCGGGCTACCACATGAGCCCCTAACACTAGGGATTAATATTTATTACTACTATCCACTATTGAAGCTGAGAAGATGTTCTGAGAACTTTACCATGGTTAATGATGTGTTTATGGGTCGTCTTGTCTTTGAATTATGAGGTTGTTTACACAAAAGGATGTCTGATGACGCAGTGCAATTAATCCAAACCTATGGTAGTTTCTTCATACAATTCCCTAGGTTCACATACATCAGGGTGGGTGGATTCAAAGGTGAACCTCTTAGATTGCCTAGATATGCCCTAGATCATCTAGTATTCACTGAAGTGTGCAGGAAATTAGCAATTATAGAAAAGTGTTTAAAGGGAGATCAGCTTTTAGGGATTACCTTTCCTATGGAGCTAGGGCATTATTATTGTAAATCCACATCAGAAGCCCTAAACTTAGCAGCAGAGGCTAAGGATTACAAATTCAAAACATTCATTGCACGCCCAAAATTTGATAGCAAGGGCTTTGCTAAATCCTTCATGGGCATGAAAGAGGGCTTCACACATAATGCTCAACTTGAAGACTACTGGGAGGACTATGAAGATGAATTCAAGGTCCACAGAAGATTATGGTCCTAACTTACTTTAAAACAAATTGTGGGAATGAGGCTATCTATGAGTATAAAAGGGGTTACAGAGTGCGAGAATGAAGAGGTAGTTGATTATGAATTTTGCAGTAGAGTGAAAAATTGTTAGAAATTAATCTTTACTTGCATTATGTAAGTAGGAGATTCCTATGGAATCCCTACACTTATTTTTTCCTCTTGTGAGGATAATTCATTTTTATGTATTTTATTATCCCTTGGTTGTATTATTTAAATGGGATAAACCAAGGTATCCCTTAGATTCCTCCCTAAGAGGAAATAACACAAGTGGCACACACTTTATGAATGTGGCTCACATGCTCATAGGAGTTACACTTCAAACTCCTTCTTCCATCTCTACTTAAGAGATGCTTCTCCTCATTCTTTGTAACACAAGCACTAGTTGTAGCACTTTGTCACTTCAAGTGACTCATTGTATGAGCTTGGCTCTCATTCTCTCTCTCTCACATTCTTAGGCAATTTTCCCATTCATATTTATTCACGGGGGATTTTTTATGCTTTTCCCCATTCAAAATCTTATCTCCTTGTCTTGCTTTTGGTGAATGCTCCTAGTTTTCTGATTTATTCATGGTATATCTCTTTACTCCTTGCTCTTTGGTTTAAACAATTTCCTTGCTCCTCCTCATATTCTTGTTATTTCTAACATGGTATCAGAGTAGGTTGGTTTAATCCACTTTTTAGTATACAGGTGAAGGAGCTACCATATCTTGGAGCACTCCAAATTTCAGAGACCTCTTGAGAGAGTTTATTTCATGTTTTTTTTACTAATCTTATTGAGGAAAAAAATCAAATTTGTGTGCAGGTTTCCCAAATTTTTATTCAAAAGTCTATCGATCTACAAGATTCAAAAATTTAATCTCATTTTTTTTGTCATTATATATATTTCTAGATCTATTTCTAACCCCATAATTTGTCTATATTTTTTTTTCTTAACAGCTTCATCAATCAGCACATGTTTATTGTTATTCATTATTTATTTCAGCAGTCTTGGTGTATTACTCTTTGTGTTTTAAGCTGTCATCTCTCTGTTCTTTATCATTCTTTACATATTATATCTTAATAATCTTCTCCCATCTTTTTGCGTAGCTTCACTTTTCATTACACAGCTCATGCACTTTGCATAGCGCAACATTCTTCAACCCATGCTTATATGTTGCCTCCTCTTTGCCAGCATTATTTACCTTTCTAAACTTCTTATCTCCTTGCATGGTCTCCTACAGACATTGCACAACCTTGTAATCTTTCATTATGCATCCCATGCATTCTTATTTATGTAGCTTTCCTTTTCCCTTTGTAGTTTCATTGTGCATCACACTGCTAGGCCTTTAGGCATCTGCGTCTTTTAATTAGCTTGTAGTTCCTTTTCTATTGAGAGATATCTGTTTTCCCTGCGCTACCCACCTCCCACTACGTAGCCTAGCTACTCACGTAGCCCCCATTCTCTCAGCAAGCATTCTTATTGCGCAGCTACTTTACCTTCTCTTGCATAGGTTTCTCTCTTCAGCAGCCCTTCCTTTCTCCCTCGCATGGGCCGCTTGTTTTTTATCTTCTCCTTCATTTATATTTTGGTTTATCTCCTCCCTCTGTGCATGCTGCGGTTTAACTTTACCTTCCTTGCAGTTCATAGTCACCTAGGTCTTGCACAGTTTCTCTGTCTCTGTCAGCAATAGTTGCAGTCTTTATTTATTACATTCCTTTGTCTATCATTTAATTTTTTTTATTAACATTGTCGATTCCTTCTAACGCCTTCTCTGGTTCTTTGCAGGTTGTCATAATTTCATTACAGAATTTCAATTATTTTTAGCATTCTTCATATTCGTTATATCTTTTTTTTCAGTTGCAGTTACTCTCTCATGATTTTATTTTTGCAGGGTTTATCATTGTTTGTTATATATTGCAGGCTTATCATTTATTTATCCTTATTTCATAATTTATTCAATTTGTTAAAATTTAAAATTTGTTTAACTTTAAATCTTTATCAAAAAGTTAAATTGTTTCTTTTGGTCTCACTTATATCTTTTCATTTCATCTTAAACCCGCTTTCATTTAATCATTAATGCCGCAATTTAAACTTACAAGCTCCAATTATATTGTTTGGAAGATACACATGTCTGATATTCTTAAATCTCGACATCTTTTGGATATTGTTTCTACACCAAATTTGAAACCAGCATCCACCGCTCCTCAGGTTGACCAGGATACCTGGCAGTTCAAAGATGAGGAAGCATTTGGTCTAATTAGATTCTCGTTAAATCCAGATTTATATCATCTTATCTTAGATTGTACTGAGGCTCATCAGGCCTGGCATGTCTTGGAGAACACATTTTAAACTCATGAGAAGCCTTTTCCTCTTATTAATCAATCAAATCAAATTTCTACACCGCAATGTGACACTATTTATCCTTTAAAATGATTTTCCTATTTGGGATGACCCATGTGATGATGCTTGTTTTTGGTATGATCCCCTAGCTACCTATTTTCCTCATAGAGATAACATGTTACAATTTTATGATGTTTCTTATTCTCATACTTATTTTGCTTTTGATGATATTTTAGAACAAGAAGATGAAATTATTGATACGTTTCTCAATGTCACTTTTCCCTCATGTATTACAAGAGATGATGTTCCTATTTGATCCAAAGTGGATTATGAATTTTGTGACACTCAAATGGTTATTATGGAGGACCAACCTCCTTCTCTAAACTCTAATCTTCCTCATTATGATAATGGTAATATTATTGATAGTGACTATACTAGCTCTA
>MU226817.1:205321-215403 GCA_018584345.1 Thuja plicata
CAATTATGGGAGATCCACTTGTGGTTATTATCCTTTTTCAGGTAATATTTCTTAGAGAAGAAACTATGATCAATCTCAACGTGTACTTGAACATTTGGGCCTATCTCAACAAGCACCTAAACCTATGCAGTATCGCAACACTCAAAGGACCCCTATTTCATGATCAAAGCATATATCAATTCACCATCACCTTATATTAACACAAAGTGAAGACAAGCAAATTTACCTCTACTACGAGAAAGATTATCAAGTTGCAGATTTTTGTAAAACCCCAAGTAAAGATTAAAGGGGGCTGTTAGAAATTAATCTTTACTTGCATTATGTAAGTAGGAGATTCCTATGGAATACCTACACCTATTTTGTCCTCTTGTGAGGATAATTCATTTTTATGTATTTTATTATCCCTTGGTTGTAGTATTTAAATGGGATAAACCAAGGTATCCCTTAGATTCCTCCCTAAGAGGAAATAACACAAGTGGCACACACTTTATGAATGTGGCTCACATGCTCATAGGAGTTACACTTCAAACTCCTTCTTCCATCTCTACTTAAGAGATGCTTCTTCGCATTCTTTGTAACACAAGCACTAGTTGTAGCAATTCGTCACTTCAAGTGACTCATTGTATGAGCTTGGCTCTCATTCTCTCTCTCTCACGTTCTTAGGCAATTTTCCCATTCATATTTATTCACAGGGGTTTTTTTATGCTTTTCCCCATTCAAAATCTTGTCTCCTTGTCTTTCTTTTGGTGAATGCTCCTAGTTTTCTTATTTATTCATGGTATATCTCTTTACTCCTTGCTCTTTGGTTTAAACAATTTCCTTGATCCTCCTCATTTTGTTGTTATTTCTAACAAGAATGAACCCCTAGCAGAAATTGATTGGAACAGACAGGAAGAGGATAATGTTCAAACTAGAACTTTCAATGTTATCAGAAGAATAGAGAAGTGGTTAAGAGAGAAGAGATGGGGCAAGATAAAGGAGAATGAGCCATTCACTCTTAAGAAAACCAAACATACCCTTCCCTCAAAAGATAAAATTTCTTCTCCTAATGTTTCTATTGAATCTGATGTTGCAGGTACAGTCAAATTGGAGGTTGATTTGGAAAAAAAGGCCTTCATCAATAAAATCCCCTTTTCCAACCAGAACCACTCGTTCCAAAAGTAAAAGGCTGAAAAAGGTCACAGTTGATATTGAGATTGTTGAATTGGACTCTAGTATAGAGAAACAAGCTCCCATGGATAACCAGGTTCTAGACGTAATGGATCTTGGCAATGTTGGAGAGACAGGGTAAATGGATAAAGAACAGGACACTAGCAAGATTCTATCTGTTGATTCGGCCATTCTGCAAACTCCCCCTGCAAAAGATGCAGTGGATACACCAGTGTGGCTCTAAACTTCCATTAGCAAGAAAAGGAGTATTGTACCTATCTCATTGCCTGATAATGATATGGTAAGCAGATGTTTAGGGAAGGAAGTAAAGATCAAGAAGCCTAAAGCTGAAGCGATGGTAGATGTAGATGCAAAAACAAGGCATTGGTTTGCAGAGATTGCTATTCCTAAGAATGAGAAAAGTTCAGATGAGGTAACACTTGATGATTTTAAAGTGGAAAAATTTGATCTTGGTGTGGCAACTCGGGCAGCAGATGTCAAACATCTGGAATCTTCTACCCAGAAGATTGTGAGCAGAGCATGGAAGGATGAAAAAGACAAACTGGAAATGAAGTCAACTATCTCACAGATGGTCAAATATATTTATTCTATCCATCATCCTGATCAAGCAATAACAACACAGAACCCAATAGATTTTTATATGAAATCCCCTAACAATCAACTAATGAAAGAGAAGATTGTATGCAATAATTCTATTGATGAAGCATATGCAGGTTGGATGGATTCAGTCATGAATCGTGGGAACAAATACATAAGTGATCTTAGTCAGACTTATGAAGATGTTGTGGTCGCAAAAGATGGCCTAGATACAGAATTGACAAAGTGGGATAAAGAGAAGACCCAATGGATGGTTGTAATGACGCAGATAGTTGAAGTGAAGAGTTATGGGGTGATGAAGTTCTTGTCCGAGCGGCCTATTGCAGGTGTTGATGATGAAATTCTTTGCCTCACAAGATCATCTTGACTAGAGGAACTCAATCATAAAGCAAGGTATTGAAGAATCTGCTAAACTAGCTAAAGAACTTTTTTCCTTAGTAGGAATGATGAAGAATGATCTAGGGTTTATCAAAGTACCCATGTTTAAGGAAGATGGTAAAACCTTGCAAAATCCTAAAGAAATGTATCAAGTTTTCAAAGAAAAGGTTCGTATGGTAAAGGAAGCCAAAACAGTTACACCTGATGAGTTTTCTTAGATTGCTGAAATAGAATCTATGCTAATCATGTGCCATAAAAATTTGGATTCACATAAAGCAAAGGTGGCTCTAGTTCACAGGGATAATAAGATTTGGAAACAGAGGATTGCCCATGTTGGTATTCTGAATCATCAGTTTGTGGTTTAGTTTTCTACCGAGCATCTGGAATGGCAGAAACTGTGGGCACAATCACAGTTAGCCACAGAAACACCCTGAACCTTGATATAATGTGAGATAATCACAACAGAGCGATTATTTTTGGCTTTTTATTTTAAACTTTCTGTTACTCGAACTACCTTAGATCTCCAAAGTTATCTTTCTTACTTTTACTCCTCTGTGGAGTTGGTTTCAAAAAATTACCTTAAATATAGTTATGCTCTGCATATAAATGGTTTATTATGACCTGAGAATAGGGTCAGCCAAATTTTGTAATTTTACTACTTTATGATACTTTATTTTAAGAGTGATACTTAGATACTAGAAATAAATTTTATGATTTGGAAATATTTTGATCAGTTGGTTTAAATTTAATATAAAATAGTACCGCAACTTTGGTGTTTTCATTGGAGTGCATAAATGGAGTTTCTGTTGGAATTACATTTATAATTATGGTGTTGTATTATGTTTCTTTCATATTGTAAGAAAATTATGTTTCTTGTTTAAGTATAGTTCTTGGTTACTTTGAAAGAAATTTAGTCTTTTGGCTGAATTCCTGCTAATATCTCAGTGATTTCTTTCAATTCATTCTTTACTCAAGATCTAAATTGTTCAACCTTTAATACTTTAGGGTAAAAATTATTGTTTGAGAGCTTTGTTAATTCATTCTTTGAAAAGCTCAATTGAAGATCATTGAAGAGGAAGCTGCACCTTTATGCAGAGGGATGTGACCATTAAAGCAAGCCCCAACTATTAGCTAATTGATTTCTCCTATAAGGGTAATAGAGCAAATAATTCATTAAATTGTGTTAATCAAATTGGGGATAAATCTATTAAAGGGATAAATCTATTAACTAACAAATGCACAATCAACTTTACTCTCCATTTCATAGAGACTATCTTCCTGAAAATTTCCATAAGCTGGTTCATACAAATCTGACAATGAGTTATCATCAGCAGCCTCATACAATTCTTCATCATGAGAAGACAAAACTGAGTCTGAACTAGAACAAATTTAAGTATTACACCTTTAATAACATGAATATTCTATGTCATGACCATCATTTTCATCCTTGAAGACATCATACTCATCTTTCCACCACTTCTTTTCTTCCTCCTCAACCATATGTGTTGGTTAATTAACATTTGCAGAATAAAAAGGATGAGAAGAAAATTGATCTATTGTATGAATAGTTGCAATTAATGGGACAACAATATCACAAGAACTTGCAACATTAATTTCAGGCATAGGTAACTTAATTAATTCTTAATATATATTCTCTTGAACATTTTCATGTGGCAAAAGCATAGTGTTGATGTTTTTGTGTAGCTATGGTGAGGGGCATAGGTGTTGACACAAGAGACCATTACACCTTTTGTTTGATCATCCTCCCTAGCTAAGAGGGAGTGTTAATGTTTGTAGCTTTATTTGTATGATCATTAGAATACATATGATATATGTTGAATAATAATAATATAATATATATGTTATATTATTATTAATCATATGAAATTTAATATTTAATATTAAATTATTATATTATTCTTAATTAATAATTGATTGATGAAACATTATAAGATTGATTAAAATATAATTAATGGGAAGAGGCGTGTCCTTTCTTATAAATAATAATGAATAGACATGTCTCTCTTAACCTCATTCCCAATATAAATGAAAGAGAAATTGTTGCATTTGTAAAACACATACAACATAGAGTGATATTACATTTTCAACTATCCTAAAACTTAACATGGTATCAGATTCATACTACAAATGTAAGAGAGCAGTTTGTTGATGGAGAATGTGTGACTGTCTCAGAAAATACAGTCTCGATAAAATGACCATATCTCACTATTCTACCATTGGATTTTGTGAAATTTCGGATATGTTGATGAAAAAATAATTGACAAAAATCCCACCAAAGTGATTATAAATAAAGTCTTGGATTCAAAAGTTATGACGGAATGTGTACGAGTCTATGTGAAATTTTTCAAAGCAACTTTCTTTAAAGAGATATTAATTTGTTATGATCATGGTCAAGCATTAACAAAGAAGAATGTATTCAAGTAAGTGTGTCTCTTTCTAGAAAGAGAGAATTAATTATAGAGTATCACCTCTCTTGGAGCAAACAATTAATTTTATAAGAAGACATGAGAATTGTTCAACGATATAAGAGTGGGAATTGTACATTGTGGGGGGATGATAATACCAATGTTACATTTCTATTTGAACCATACTTAGTCTGAGTAGATAATTCAAAGGGGAGATGTCTCTCAAAGAATATGAGAAGGTATTTTATGATTGATGTATATGGACTTTCATTTAAGAAACTTGTGTCAAGGATGTTGATGCACAAATAAGTATTTATTATCTTTGAATATTACATTTATCTACTCATTATAGTCTCTCTCTATCATCTTTATTTCTATGTGTACTATAAGAGCTATTTGTCTTGATCTTTTCTGGAGATGCTCTTGTAGGAAAAAGAAGATTGATATCAGATTTAGAGAGAATCTGAATCTTCAGAGGTAACTTTGGACGAGGAGCTAAAATATTGATATCAGACTCAGAGGGAGTCTAACAATTCATCTTAAGAAATCTTGGATGATCAACAAATTGATATCTTCTCAATGAGTTCTTCTCTATCAAAGAAGTTCAAGGTGAAATCCCTTGTTTTCATCCTCTACACTGAGGCATGATGGGTGTCACGTGTATGAATCCATATTTTTAATGGGCCTTCCCCTTGTGTACATCATGAAGAAGTGATGACTTCCAAATGATTATCACTTGTATTTGTAAGAGTTATTGAAAGGTGACGATCTTACAATAACTTGACCTTCTATTGTGATAGACATCATGTGATGGCTAAAAAAGATCACAATAGATATTTCCTGCATGGTGGATTCAGTTCCTTAAATAGACCATTGACCTTCTATTGTGATAGACATTGTGTGATGGTTGAAACAGATCACAATAGATGATTTCTTGCATGGTGGATTCAGTTCCTTAAACAGACTATTGACCTTCTATTGTGATAGGCATCATGTGATGGATCAAACATATCACAATAGATGATTTCATACATGGTAGATTTAGTTCCTTAAATAGACCATTTACCTTCTATTGTGATAGACATTGTGTGATGGCTAAAATAGATCACAATAGATGATTTCCTGCATGGTGGATTTAGTTCCTTAAACAGACCATTGACCTTCTATTGTGATAGACATCATGTGATGGCTGAAACAAATCACAATAGATAATTTCATGCATGGTGGATTCAGTTCCTTAAATAGACCATTGACCTTCTATTGTGGTAGACATCGTGTGATGGCTGAAACACATCACAATAGATGATTTCCTACATGGTGGATTTAGTTCCTTAAATAGACAATTAACCTTCTATTGTGATAGACATTATGTGATAGCTGAAATAGATCACAATAGATGATACCTTACATTAAGGATACATTACCTATGGAAATTTTTGAGTTATGATGAATATCATGAGACTTGATATTCTTGGTCAGACCATATCTCTTGATATCACAATGAGGTGATATCTTCTCTCTAAAAGTAATGGATATTTTGTGTATTGCATTTTGATCGATTTTAACTTCTTTAGCTAAGAGGGAGTGTTAATGTTTGTAGCTTCATTCGTATGATCATTAGAATACATATAATATGTGTTGATTAATAAGAATGTAAAATATATGTTATATTATTACTAATCATATAAAATTTAATATTTAATATTAAATTATTATATTATTCTTAATTAATAATTGATTGATGAAACATTATAAGATTGATTAAATTATAATTAATGGGAAGAGGCACGTCCTTTCTTATAAATAATAATGAATAGACATGTCCCATGAAGGGACATGTCTCTCTTAACCTCATTCCCAATATAAATGAAAGAGAGATTGTTGCATTTGGAAAACACATACAACATAGATTGATATTACATTTGCATCTATCCTAAAACTTAACACATAGGTTGAAACATATCCTCTTAATTTGAACCAACATTGCACTCTTCTAACTCAATAACATTATCAACAAAAAATTATGGAACTTCACCAAGATAACCATCATCATCACACATGGGTGACTCATATAAAGTTGGAAAAACATCATCATAATTTTGAATAGTAACATTACTTTCATTAGATGATTTACTTTTCAACTTACCAATATTTTCAACATAGGACTATGAACAACTTCTTCCTGCATCCTCATTACCTAGAATAGCTAGAAAACACATCATATGGTGTGCAATATGAAATTAGGCCCATTTCTGTATCAGTATCATTATAAAAAAAATCACTAGACACTCCATCATTATCATGAGGGGAAACCACTATTTGAAATAAGCATTTTTCACTCACATTCTGATTTACAACACATACTTCACCATGGTTAATATGACCAATAGGGGTATCAATACATTGATATTGAATACTAATTAATTTGTATCCCTCTTCAACATTAAATGTGTTATTACAACATACACCAGCAGATAGAAAACCTCTTGTGATCACATGTTTCAAATTATTTTCAATATCTATTATTGTTATAAAAGCCTGATGTAATGTCTTAGGCTCTTTATCTCTCAACAAGAAGCTCATATCTTCATCAAAAGCACATAGATAAATCATTCAACATGTTTTATCATTGGGCCTATAGTTTCTTGGAATGTCACCTAATGTCTTCGCAAATATGATATTAAATGATGGAACTAATTCATCTTCTTCAAACTCAATATCCATCAATCTTCTCAACACATCGCTTGCATTTATTCTTTCAGCAAACTACTCTGTGAAAGTTGCACTCAGTTCTTCCCAAGAAGAAATAGAACCTGTTTGCAAGACATAAAACCAATCCCTGGCATCATCTTTCAATGTTTGAACAAATGGCTTCATGAAAAAATCTTCATGATAGATATCATAATCCCCCATCACATCAACAAATTTGTGCAAATGCTAACGTTGAATCTGATCATTTCCCACAAAATTTTGGTAAGATTTTCCTAACCTCAGTAGGAACTTCATTTGGGAAACTATGAATGCCATCAAAACATATTGAAACATATCTCTTAGAACTAAAAGTTCTCCAATTGCACAATTGTGATAGCTCACTAGGCATATTTATATGGGGAAATATACAGGGCTAAGAATACCCACTATACATTTTATTTTCTATTACAAACACATAGTACACAACCTTATACTTCAAATGCACTATAAACTCAAGCATGTGCCAAATAACTATGCTTGATACTTGGCATTTCAATAAATTTACATACCACTAAAATATTCATAAGCTAAAATTTATAGCACATGTATACAAACAAATTCTAACACCCTCCCTCTCAAACTAGTGCTCGTTTCACCAAATAGGGAGACTGATTTTCTCATAAATTACTTTCAGATTTAATAGATCACAATTCCTCTAAAAATACTTGGAAATTTGTAGTAGTATATCCTAGTAGATGTGGATATTTTATCATATCTTCAATAGGTTCTTCATTAGAGTCACCACCTCTTTGTAGAGGAAAATGTTTTAAACAGCAAAAAGCTATTTAGACCTTAAATTCACTCTGGGTTCTTTCACCAATAAATTCATGCAATTTTCTTTATACTTACTACAATAAATTCACTATGAGGCTAACACCGCATAGGTCTGAAATAAATTTCAGATTCTAAACACCTTGACTCTTTCAATGGATTTCAAAACCTTAATCTCCCCAGTAGAGTCGTCGTTTATGTTGGGTCTTTTTCTTTCTACCCTTAATTCTAAAAGAGAATAAGGGAATTAGACTTAGGGATCATGACCTATCTCACAAAATTTGCATCATCTATAAATTGAGGACAAGAAAATAAAACATTAATAAGTCATACAAGCCTTCTTTACTCTGAGTTCCACACACTCATGAGGGTTTTACTAATACATAAATCTGCATACATAATAAACCTTTTGTTAAACAACACTATGTAGACATACAACTATGGATAATTCTCATACTTGTAGGTAATGGGCATTTAAAACTCTACCAATGTTATGCAAAATCCCACTTGCATTAAGCACACTGAGAACTAGATCAGACCAGTCCTACACTAATTAACACAAAATTAAAATGATATGATAATGATTTGAGATTACTTTTGAAAATACTTCATATCCACATAGACCAGCGTCTCTATCATGGCTTACAGAGTCAAATATATATCCATAATAAAAGTATTATGAACAATAATCTCAGCCAACCAGCTTTCAATATGTTACTGCCTTGCACCAACAAACCTACTTATATAAACATACAACTCTACTTATGAAATCCAATTCAGTATTCAATCTTACTAATACTTGCTCTCAAAATTTAACTCTTCCCTTAGAAGATACCCAAGAACATATATTACCAAACACACAAAAAATGTACAAATAAATTCTAATATCCTTAATATTCCAATTTGTATAAGTCTTAATATAGTCACTTGAGACCATTATTGTTTAGACAAAGAAACTTAGCCTTGTCTTGGAAAGAGATCAATGCTGAAACAACACAACCGCAAAGAGATGTGGAGATGAATTAAGAATACCCGATACCTTCAATTCAAATAGTCTAAATACACATAAATGGAGACAACTCCATGATGACAGCAGTTAACCTGCACTAACTAGTCTACCATTATTCATAAAAGAAAACTTATTATAAGAACATACTATATTTGCAACTTAAAACTGAGCACACATTATTTACATGGAAATGGAAGAACAATTTTCAGAACTGAAACCTTCCTTAGAACCAAATTGGAACCTTTCTTTATGCCCCTGAAATCCCCTTTTATAGAACAAGGAGGCCAACAAGCTTCAAACCAAAGAAAATGAATTGTTACAATTTTAAACCACATGTCACAAAATACCAGAAGAAAACAAACAACTCTTCTTCCAATGTAACTAATCATTTGTGCTTCCAGCGTGCACTATTTAGAAAACATTGATATGCTTGAAAAAAAGGTAACTTAATAATATTTCCATATAGGGTATGTTGCTCCCCTAACTAATTCAAGTACACATCAACTAAATCAGTTGGTAACAAGAATGATATTGTCAAGAGAACAAACACTAGAGTCGAGCCAATATAGCACAGTACGTGGTTGCAATACAAGAGAAGTGAGGATGCAAGATTATCATCAAAGCTCTTCCAAGGGCATCGACATATTTTGAAAATAATTCAGAAATAGAAACCCAATGACTCGACATCTCCTCATTCTCTTCTCTAGCTAACTAAGCAGTATATTTGATGAAGGGCACTACCGCTCTGATAGCACTGATGAAGGGACACACCACCCTTACCAACTCATATCAAAAAAATATAACAACGTGGAGATAAAGAGAAGATAAAATTCTTTACAAAGCATACATTAATACTTGAGAGATCTTACATCCTCAAAGCTTACAATCCAAGAGCTTCAACTTGAGAGCTTCTTCCCCAATACAAGATCCTACAACTTGAGAACTTTTTTTCTCCAATAGGAGATTCTACAACTTTTAGA
>MU226817.1:228405-244270 GCA_018584345.1 Thuja plicata
GTGGATATGACTGCGGGTTATGAAATTTATTCTTTGATGGATGGTTTTTTTGGATACAATCAAATTAAGATAGCTCCTGAAGATCAAGAAAAGACTGCATTCACTTGTGCATGGGGTACCTATTGTTCACCATGGCTAATATGACTAGCAGGGGTATCAATACATTGATATAGAATATTACTTCTTAATTTTCATCCCTCTTCAATATTAAATATGTTATTACAATGTACACCAGCAGATAGAAAACCTCTTGTGATCCCATATTTCAAATTTCAATATCCATTATTGTAATTGTAATCACCTAAAATTAGTCTAGAAAACCTATAGCCCCTATTTCCGATTATTTCATCTTAACAAATTCTAAAATATAAGACATTATTGCTAGACTTTAATTATGAGAGCACTTAATCAAATTTTCTTACATAATCCCAATCCTAACTTGCTTAATCAAATAATCAATCATCAAAGCCTAAATCTTAAAACATTGGGATAAATCAAAATGTCCTAAGTCCCTTTTAAATCAAAAAGTGAACCCTTTCACACATGGGTGTGCACTCAAAAATAAAAATAAAACAAATAAAAGGGAAAATACAAATGTGTCTTATTCTCCACAAGAGTTGACCAATCAAATGCATTACACTTAGCTCAGATGGATTGAGGGAAGTTGCATCTCCGCCATTGATCATTCCCTTTTGCCTCTTAATCTCAACCACTCATTTCTTGGAATCTCTTATAAAAAGGATATTTGCCTTGCTCATAGTAGTAGAATAAGATTTGGAGTGGATTTATACTGCTATTTTCACTCTATATCTCATTTGTGCACTCATAGTTCTTGCATTGCATAGTAGTTTAATTTCATTCTTGTATTGTTGGCTTCATTTCCTAGTTTAATGGCAGTCTAATTTCCTTTCATAGATTAATGTAGATGCATTTTTCTTCTCATTTGATAGCTTAATCTTGCATCTTAGTTCCATTTCTTATAGTTATTATGCATTTAGTTTTCTAATTCATGCATTTCCATTTTCAATCTTTGAAGGGAAAAGTATGCAAGTCTATGCATCTTGCTCCATCTTGTATTTAATCTTCCATTTTGGATTAGTCAAGACACTTATTTTCCATGTCCAATATGATGGGAAATTCATGAGAATCACACTCGCTTCAACTAGGAAGCAATAAGCCCATTTCAAGGGTTTTCATGATATATTTGATCTTCATTTTGATACTAACCCCTCTTGATGTAATGGTTTATTGAAGTGTTTGGTTTCATATTATGATCTCACATTTTACCACACACACATTTGGCACCCACCGTGTGGCAAAAAATAGATTTTTGCCTCATTATTTGCATTTTTCCCATATTTTGATGAAATTGCACTCACTGTCGTATGAAGTTTGTTGAAAGCTCATACAACAATTCATGAGTCTTTAGTTTGTCATTTGGGAAAAATGGATATGTCGTCTGAGTTTGCTTTTTGATTATTTTGTCATTTTAGGACATTGCATTTCTCGTGCAAGCTTTTATCATTGTCTATTTTGTCATCTGGAATATATGAATTGTCGTATGAGTTTTAACTCCAGTCTGTTCTTTGTGTTTTTTCATCTTAGAAATAGTGAGCATTTTTTAGGGTTATATCGAGCTAATCTTGATTTTCTGGTTTTTGGCATGTTTTATGTGATCTTTTTTCTCTCTGGTTTTGCAGCTTAACTAGTTTTTGCAAGACATTTTGGGGAATATTCACTTGTCAAAGCCTCACTAGCACACTTCTTTCTTGCAAAATTACTAACGGTTTTATGCTTGTAGGACACTTTGAGAGAAGAAAATTGGGAAAATACTAATGCTTGTGCTTGCAGATTGCCTTGAATTCATCAACCAAACAAATTGTGTGCTTTCTTAGATGATTTCTTAGGAACTTAGCTTAACTAGGGTGTTTTTTGTTTGTGAAAAAATAGAAATTAGGGGATTATTCTCTTCTCTCTTTGGGAGAATCAGAAACCCAAATGTGTTTGATTGAGCTAGAACAAGTAACACTTTTCTTTTGGTAAATGAACATGTGCTTGGTATGTTTGGGAGACACTATGAAGTAGGAGAGTATGCTCTTTTCCTTTTGGAAAATCAAAAATTTTGACCTTTACTATCTATTTATTTACTTTTCTTGCATTTACCTTTAGAGGGTTTGCCAAGAGAGAAATATTTTGGGAATGACCCAAGTGGGGAACAAGCGAAATTGGCTACTCCGCCCCCACTATAATAAAATTCTTCCTTCAATCCAAAGAGAGGGGAGACATGGATATTTTCTATTCCTAATGTTTCTTCATGTGTAGGGCCTTGTTTCCTCAATCTTGCTAAGCAAGACTACATTTGACTAGGCACTTGTAAATCCATTTTTGGTCTCAATCTTGTTTACAAGACTACAAGGGGAATACATTCAACTTGTGTAGGGCCAAGAGGTCACAATATTTCTTGAAATACTATGCATTTTGGGTGCTTTTAGGGGTATATTCCTTAATTTATCTTGAAAAACTACAAGGGATAGCCATGAACAAAAGTCCTTACTAGACACCTTTAGATAGAGGCTACCCGACTCACCTCCAAAAGTATCATAATATTTGTGCAAGGAGCGATCCAAGTGGATTTACTTGGATCACCTTAAGATTTTACACTCACCATATGTATTCCCAAGGATTTTCTAAAACATGAATGTGGCATGAGGGAGCTTATCTGATTTGAGCATTGAGTCTCTTTTCAAAACCCACAACGTGCATAGTCCTAGAAAAAGCCAATATCACTTTGTGTGAGGCGAAGGAATATAAAGCGTGGGCAAAGATTTTGATACTGAGCCAATTTGACTTTAGGGATAGAAAGTTCTTGATTATCTCCTCTTTTTTCTTGATGTTCTTGAATCACTTGACACTTGACCTTCGTAACAACAACACTTTTGAAAATGTAACACATCGTCCAAACTTGACATTTGATATAAACAAAAACTAGTGGAAAACTATCTTGGGTATCCTTTGTGATCTTATCACAACAATTGATAGTTCTTGACTACATGACTTGGCTCACCCAACATCTCTCATCTTAGTTTCTTATATGATCTTTCTAGTCCTACGCTTTTTCATCAACAATCTATTGTAAATCAACTTGGTCACAAGTGTCATCCTGTAGGTATTCATACCTCATAGCATGATACCTTATACCTTGTTCAACAAAACTTCTTATCTTCTTCTTTCAAGCTATTGGAAAAAGCAATCATTCAGACACTTTTGAAATTGACGTCATCAGCCTAATTATTCCAAAATTATAACTGTGATTGTCTTTCATGGTCCAAATGAGAAGTCAAAAATTTGATCTTGATTCCAAGGGAAAAGCTATTGACAACATTTCTCAAGGGCCACCTTCTTGCCACAAACCAAAAATAGATTTCAAAATGTCACAAAAGGACACTTCAGTTCCACAAGAGACAGTACCTTTGTTTGACTCATCAACCTTGGTTGCACACAACGCATCAACCATGTCAACTTACGATTGGGGGTCCCAACATGACCACCAAAGTCAACACACCAGTGCCTCTTCCTCCATAGAGGATCCAACTTATGAAGAGATTAGGAATTTTTAACAAGACAAACACTTTCAGAAGATAATGCACACTATTATGAAATTGGACAAAGACAAGTATTTCATGCATCTTGCATCAATAGGTGTCAAACTTCCACCTGAATTTGACATGAAAGGACTTATACAACAAGATGAAGATTCCCCCATTACCATCCTCAACTAGTAGCTACAAGACATGAGATGTGAATTAAGGGAACTAAAGACAGAAAAGGAACAACCTCCTAGCAAATACTCATTGGAGTCTATATGTCCTTTCCCATTCACTAAAAACTTGCACATGCCACCATTTCCCCCAAAGGTTGAAATGCCTAAATATGAAAAATATAATGCAGAAGGTGATCCTCAAGATCACGTAAGAGAATTATGTGCCCTTAGTATGGAATTTATGCATTAAAGGAAATATATAATGTGACTATTCCCATGAAGCCTTAGTGGCCAAGCTTTAGAGTGGTTCAAAAATCTCACACCTAGTATTCAGACATTCAATGAGCTTGTGCAAAGGTTCATTCAACACTATTCATATAACATCTTGCACACAGTTACTATGCTAAATATATGCAACACTAAGAAACACACTGGTGAACCATTTGTTAAATTTATTCAGAGATGGAGAAAAAGGTTTGCAATGTATCCCAGACAAATCCCTAAACCAGAAAATATTGGCATCTTTATCAACAACCAGGTTCCTGAGATGAATTACGCAACACATATGCAAAAACATACCTCTTTTAGTGACTTAGTTGATAACACTATGAGGACCGAACATGTTCTTGTAAAGAAAGGAGAGATCACCTTGAACAAATATGTTAAATCCTCTAACAATGGTAATAACAAGGATAAGAGTAAATACTAGAATAAGACTCGTAATATAGTTAATGATGGTGTAGTTGACTTGCCTGAGTACAAGCCTAAGGAATCTGTATTTAACCTCACTAGTAGCATACAGACTACTAAGCTCAACATGACTACTACCAATGATCCTAAGAACACCCAGGACTCCTGAAAGATAAAGAACCTTGGATGCCATGACCTAAGAGAATTTTTATTCCTCTTGGAGAGACTTTAGAAGATGCGTTAAAGACATTGGTTTCTCATAATATCCTCATGATCCCTAACTCAAAACCTTGGGAACCTAAAGTGAAGCCCAAGTGGTGGAATGACATCCACTATTGCGAATTTCATAAAAACAAAGGGCATCTGACAAATGATTGTATGAAGCTGAAACATGTGATACAAGATCTAATTGACAATATGACCATTACAGTTGGCACTCATCGATCGAATGATGACCATAAAGCTTTCAAGAAACCTCTACTATGATATGAGAAAGGAGATTCCTCAAAAATCCTAGGAGCTATGGTGAATCATACCTATACTAATATTGACAATGTGATTTACATGCTCGAACCTTCTGGCCGGTCAATCAATGTCATTATTTCTAAAGACAAAGAAATCAATTCTGCCAATGTAGTCAACCAAAGGTCACTCTTAAAGGAGTAGCATCTATACCTAAGAAAACTATTGCACCAATAAGAAAACCCTCTTCATCAAAGAAAACTACTATATCACTCCCTTCTATGAACTACAACTTGGTTGATCAGTTACAACAAACTCTTGCCCAAATCTCTATTCTAGAATTGCTCAAATTGTCACCATCACACAAAGAGATCCTCGAGACTACACTTTTGGAAACTAATGTTTCCAAAGACCTTGATGTTAGTCAGTTCTAGGTCATGGTAAACCACTTGAATTCCCCTCATTATCTATCCTTCTTAGAAGAAGATGATAAGGCACTCCTTCACCCACATAACCAACCTTTGCACATAGAGGTCCTAATCCATAAGCATTGAGTCAAACGTGTTTTGATAGATGGAGGTGTTGGTTTGAACATGTGTACTCTCAAGTTAGTGAAAGCATTAGGTTTCTCTGAACATGCTACTAATCCCATAAGTAAAATTACCATAAAAGCATATGATGAAGAGGAAAGGTCATCAAAAGGATTATTATTTCTACCCATCAGAGTGGGACCAGTTGAACTAAATGTCATTTTCCAAGTATTATACTTACCATTGGCATACAATATCTTCCAAGGGAGACCTTGGATCTACAACATATAGGCTATTCCCTCCATGTATCACTAATGTGTGAAATTCCCATATAACGGGGTAGAGATTTCTATCTCAGCTGACAGCACATACTCTTGTAATGTGTTGAAACAAGCAAAAAGCATGGTTCCTCACAACAAGGAAGAATCCTAGGGACCGACATCTGAAGCCTCTCACATGGAACTTGTGAAGATTTTTGGGGAGAAATCACAAATTAAGAACACAAGTATGGGAGAGTATCACTTGTCCATGACTAACCTCTTGGCATCCCCCAGATCTTACAGTATGTCATCATCACCCTTTAAACCATCGAGTGGTAAGAAGCTAGAAATACATTAAGGGACCGGCATGGTCAAGGCCCATATCCCTATCTCTAAGGAAAATGAGGAAAAATATGTCCTAGTATGGCTTTACAAAGGTGAAGATCCAGATCAAGAGGTTAAACATGTTGAAATTTTCACAGAGAAATATGGTAAAGGTTACCAGATTGCCAAACAAATGGGATACAAAGTAAAAGGACCCTTGGGAAAGGATAAAGGATTACTAGAACCTATACATGTGGAGTTTTTAAATCCCATGGAAAAAAATAGGAGTGGGCTACCATGAACAACAATTTTATACTTCATCTGACAACATCCCTACTAGTGCTTGCATGGACATATATAACAATGAAAGTGATGAAGAAATAGAACTCACCCCATTGTCTTTTGAAAGATTGCTTAATATCCAAGATCCTAGATATCAAGGGGAACCATACATCTCATACTCATTCAAAAATAACTCTAGATCTCACTTTGAACCAAATGAGGTCTCGTCTCCTCTCTTACAAGAAGATACCCAAATGACTGAGGCATAAATAGAAAATCCCACTCAACAAGATGACTCATCTATGAGAGAGATTGACACAGAGAAAGAGACTGAGCCTAACGTCAAGAATATGAACTAGAGGAAAATCATTCATGTCTCTCACATGCTTTATCTTCCATATTTCTCAAATGATCAAGTGCATACTCTTGAGGAGGCTTCAGCTCCAGCATAAAACATTGAGGCTAAACATGATGAACATATCAATAACTCTAACAATAATATTGTTGCTTCAGAAAATCTCTCTCGATACTTGGAAACACTTGACCATAGACACATTTAATATGACTATGGGTGAAATATAGGACATTCATTAGAGGAATGACATCCTAACTGGGGGAAAACTATGGCTCTTGCTCATGTTTTAGACTCACCCCACTCTGTTGAAACTAACTCTAACGAGTATGAGTGGGATTCATTCTCTGATGCTACCATTGACAATGAAGTTGATGTCATTCATAAATATGCTCCTTATTTTGAACCAGGAGAAAATTCTAATACCGCTCAAGCCTCTAGAGAAGAATCTGAATTAGATTCTGAAGCAGATGACATACCTCCCCTTCATCCTAATATAAAGTGGAACTTTGGGGGTAATGACATAAATACTCTTTCACATGCAATTCAGGATCAAGACTCAGAGGAGGAAGATAGAAAAACTTGGAGCCTTTCATATCTTGGCGTGACCCCTCATACACGTATCCCATCTTCACAAATTAAAGTTGTGCCAATGAGTGTTTTTCTAGAACAAGTGGCTTCTCATGAAGAGAAAATGCTAAAAATAGGTCAGTCATGTTGAACTCATGTAATACCAACAAAAATTCTTGTATTAATGTTAGGATGAATCATGGTCAAGGAATTCCTTTGGAGAGTACTATAACAGATCTTCTCTTACCTGTCAAGAACCTTGATCTTGATAACTTGGTGCTATCCTTAGAACATGTTGAATCTTTACCTCTTGTCCATCATGAGCTCATTGAATGGAACCCAACAGAGCCTTTGAACCTAATCTCCATGCCCAATGACTACAACTTGGCTTGTTACTTGAATGCTATTGATCCCTTCACCACTTCCAACAGTACAACAAGAGTGAACATGACAGAGGGGGACTTCAATTTTCTCAACCTAAAAGGGAAAGAAAAAAAGAAAAAAAATGTCTAATGGTGAAACTAGTTTGTGGCAGTATCAGAACCAAAAATAGTAAAAAAAGGCGTATCCAATGGTGAGAACCTCTTTAAGGCACCAGAGGATGCGAAACTTGATCTCCTTCCTAATTACTTTCAATAAATATCCTCAATATTGATTGAATCAACACAATCAATTAATTTGGGAATGACGGAAGTACCTCAGATGATCTACCTAGCATAGTCTCTATCTAAACAAGAAAAGAAATAATTCATCCAATTCTACATGAAAAAAAAATTTAACTTTGCTTGGTCCTATTTAGACATGTCAAGACTAGACACAGATTTGATTATGCATCACCTATTGATTGCTCCAAGATTCAAACCAGTCAAGAGAAAGCTTTGCAAGATGCATCTTTATGTGGTGCTATTAGTCAAAGAAAAATTAGAGAAACTAATGAAGGTTGAATTCATCTATGCCATAGCATATGCTAATTGGATTTCTAACACTGTTCTTGTGACTAAACATGATAAGTCCATTTGAGTTTGCACATACTTTAGGGATTTGAACAAGGCTTGCCCTAAGGATGACTTTCCATTACCTAATATTGACATAATTATGGACCTTGCAGCTGGTTATGAGATGTACTCTCTAATGGATGGTTTTTCTAGCTACAACCAAATAAGGATAGCTCCTGAGGATCAATAAAAGACTTCTTTCACATGTGCTTGGGGCACCTTATGTTGCAATTTCATTCCTTTCGGTCTCTAAAATATTGAGGCAACATACCAACGAGCTATGATTACTATATTTCATGATATGATGCACAAGAATATGGAAGACTATGTAGATGACACATTGGAAAAATCAGAAAGAAAAGCTACTCATCTAGCAGATTTAGAAAGGATTCTAGACCAAATGGAACAATTTAAGCTTAGACTAAATCCTAAAAAGTGTGTTTTTGGTGTAACTTTTAGTAAGCTTCTTGGGTACACTATTTTAGTTAAAGTAATTGAGGTTGAACCTGAAAAGGTAGCATCAATAATGGAAATGCAACCTCCTCGTAACATCAGTCAATTTAGGACTCTACAAGGCAGGCTCCAATCTATTTAGCAGTTTATTTCCCAACTTGCAGATAAGGCACAACCTTTCACAAGAATGCTACACAAAGGAGTTACATTCAAATGGGATGAAGGGTGTGAGAAATATTTTCAACAAATTAAGGAATATATAGCTAATCCACATGTACAAATGGCACCAATACCCGGAAAGCATCTCCTTCTTTAGATTTCAGATATAGACACATCACTGGGAGATTTTCTAGCACAACGGGATGAAACAGGAAAAGAAAGAGCCATATATTACATAAGCAGAACCATGGTGTCATGTGAGCATAACTACACTATTGCTAAAAAATCTTTCTTTGCTATGGTTTTTGCTTCTCAAAAACTTGGACACTATATGCTAGCACATTCTATCAAGCTAATTGCTAAGATTGATCCTCTGAAGTATCTATTGAACAAAGCAACTCGCACTTGATGACTGGAAAAATGGGTCATGATTCTTAGTGAGTTTGATATCGAATATGTAGACAAAAAGGCCATCAAAGGAAAAGTTATTACTAACTACTTGGAAAATGCTCCTCTCACAGATGACCAACCTCTGCTTATAGAATTTCCTGATAAATCTATCCTACATCTCACAGAGCACGCATAGAAGATGTTCAAAAAGGGTCACGTGTTGGAGTGTTTTTTATTACAGCTCAGGGTTAAAAAATTCCTAAAGCATACAAAATTATATTCCCTTGCACTAATAACATTTCTGAATATGAAGCTCTAGAAAATGGATTAAAGATGGCCATTGAATGGAAGATCATAGAATTGCATATCTATGGTGACTGCCAACTAGTAATTAATCAAATCAATGATCAATACCAGACAAAGGATGAGAAGCTCGTGCCATATAAAAGGATAATTGATGATCTCAAGAAATAATTCATGTTCATCACCTTCCAGTAAGTTCTCAGAGCAACAAACAAAGTTGTTGATGCTATGGCTAGTTTAGCTTCGATGCTACAACTTGAGGAGCATCAGTTTCGCTAATTCCTTGTGGAAGAACTCCCTTTCCCTGCATATGACTCTCTTGAATCCTAGATTATCTACTCAATTGTGGGCATTGAATCTTCCCGCTATAGCCAAATCTACTCCTATCTCTGCGACCAAATTATCCCCCCTCACTTATCTAAAAATGAAAAAATAAACCTTTTAAGGAATGCATCACATTACTTGATCATGGCTAACAACCTGTATATAAGAGGTATTGACGGTAATCTCCTTAGATGAATCTAAGCATGTACTTAAGGAAATCCATGAAGGTATTTGCAAGTCTCACTCAAATAGCCTTTCATTAGCTAAGAAAAATATTGTGAGTAGGATACTACTGGACCTCCTTAGAAAAAGATGTTATCCAGTTTGCTAAAGCTTACAAAAAGTGTCAGACTCATGGTAACCTCATTCATGCTCCTGCGTGAGAAATGTTACCTTTTATCACCCACTGGCCATTTCAACAATGGGCTTTTGACCTCATAGGGAAAATATATCCCTCTTCCTCTGGAGGACACAAATTTATTATCACCGCAACTGAGTACTTCACAAAGTAGTTTGAAGCAATTCCTCTCATTAAAGCAACTGGGAAACAAGTATTCATGTTCACCTTGAATTATATCATCTACAGATATGGGATACCCTCCTCTATTATCACAGACAATGGAGGAAAAATTAAAAACAAGTATTTGGATGAGTTATGTGAGAAATTCAAAATTACTCAACACTATTCCTCTATCTACTATCCTCAAGGCAACAGACAGACTGAGGCTTCCAATAAAAACATATTGAAAATCCTGCACAAAACAGTCAGCAAGATAGGAAAAGGCTGGCATCTTCAACTCAATCCAGCCTTGTGGGCCTATCAAACTAGTATCCATACACCTACAGGGGCAATACAATTTTCCTTGGTATATGGCGCAGAATCTATATTGCCTATTGAGGTAGAAATACCATCGCTCTGATTTAACTTACATGGACTCATCACTAATGAAGATTATCGGATTTCTAGAATCCAGGAGCTTGAATTACTTGATGAACATAGAAGAACAACATTTTACCATTTAAGGTTCTATCAAAAGAGAATGTCTCAAGGCTAAAACAAGAAGGTACAACACATAGAATTTCAGGTTGGTGACCTTGTACTTAAAGAAAATAAAAAAAATCAGCAACATCATGAACAAAAAGGGAAGTTTGAACCTAGCTAGCTGGGTCCCTTTGTATTCACCATAGCATTTGGCTCTGGAGCCTATCAACTGACAACTCTAGAAGGGGAAACTTTTATAGACCCCATTAATTCTCTATACCTAAAGAAAAAAATTGAAAAAAAAAATTGAAAAAAAAATAAAAATACAAAATAAAATTTGAAAAATCAAGAAAGTGTCTTGGTGAAAACCTGGAAAATGGCACCTTGGTAGAAAAAATAGAAATTATGCCAGGTGGTGAAAAATGGCAATAGGAATCACTTATAATTAGTGCTCCATCTACCAATGTGTTGCTTGACTATCTTGACCTTGTGCATATAGTGAAGTTGACCTCTTACGTTTGGAACCGATCATCCTCTTGAGTCCTAGGGTTGCATCCTGGTTCATGCATCTACATACCTTGTCAGTTTTCTTGCTCCTAATTTTCTATCATTGTCTTCTAGCCACATGGACATGTTGTCAAGTGATCCTTTTTTATGATATGAATCACTTTTTGGTTGTCATTTATGGCAGCATGTCTGGCATATTGATCGATTGATTTGAAGTTAAGTTTTGATGATTTAGTTCTAAAATTGAGTAAGTACATAAGCAAAAATACAGATGTATTTTAGGTATCGAATATCAAGATCTATGATTTATGGAGAGTGATCTTAGAGGATGATACTATGGGGTATGTATGACCTACAACTAAGATCAATTTTATTTTGGTGACAATTACAGAGAGTTAGAGAGACTTGAAGACAAGTGACAGCAACAAAATAGAGATACAGAGCAGTTGAACTGTAGTGATGATTTGGGGAGTATGATGTGGACTCTTGGAAAGCTAAGTTGGATTATGGTTGTGGATAATATATATTTTTATTATGTAAGAGCACCAACTATGTATTTAATATTTTCTTTATTAAATCTATTTTGTATTGAGAGCCAACTATGTAATATTTGGTTAAGAGAGCCGACTTGGTAAAGATATATATATATATATATATATATATATATATATAGAGAGAGAGAGAGAGAGAGAGAAGATATATATATATATATATATATATATGAAGAATTTTTGAAGAGAGAAGATATAGAAATGTAAGAGTGATGGATATGTAATAAGAATAGAAAAGCAGAGGATGACAAAGATAATTGAAGAGTTATGAATGGAACTATCTAAGAATTGAAGATGCTTATTTTGTTCATTACTGGGAACACTTTGTAAAAGAAGTATTATTGTAAGAGTTGTAAGATCATTTGGCCCCTAACAGGGTGTTGTATACCTTTAACAGGGTTGTATTCCTCTAACAAGTAATTTTACTATGTAATATTCAACTCCTAATAGGGCTAGGTCTCCTAACAGGGACATTTTACTTTAGTACATGCTTGTGGGTACCACCCCCCTGGATTTTTCCCTTGGCCAGGGTTTCCTCGACAAAAAATAATGGTGTTATGAGTTCTGTGTTATTTTCTTATGTTCTTTTGATTACAGTATGCTTATAGTTTATGTGGAATTGGTTTAAATTTTATTTTAAGTGTTTTAATATTGATTCACCCCCCCCCCCACTCTTAGTATTACTTAATCCTAACAATTGGTATCAGAGCCTTTGGCCCTTGGAGAGAAATCCTAACAGCTTAAGGGAGATCAGAATGGATTCAGATAATTTGCAAGAGAACTGTGAAGCTGCACTTGAAGACCTTGATAAAGAAAAAGCATAAAATGGTGACTTGAGATTCAAATTAAGGAGATCTAGGGGATTCATTAATAAACTGAAAGACCAACTTCAAATTTCCAAAAATCAAAGACAAGACCTTGTGGTTCAGATAAAGGAAGATTCAGATAATGATAATTCAGATCAGATAGAGAAACTTGAACAAGAGAATGACACTTTGAAGCTTGAGAATGAAGTAATGGCTAAAGAGATTCAACAGGAAAAATATGCTAAAAACAAGATTGAAGAAGCTTTGAAAAATGCAATTTTTTTTATGGAACAAATGTAGAATGAGGCTGACCATTACAAGAACAAGTATCTAGAATTGGAGAAATATAATCAGATCATAAACGGTGGACTTGTTGAGACAAAGAAAAACATTGAGAAACTTCACATGAGCAGTGACTTGATCAATGAACAAAGAGATAGACAGAAACCTAAAGGAGATATGAATGGTATTGAATTCAATGAAGTTGAATGCTCCAAAAATCAGCAAGAGAAAAAATATGCGAAGATTGATACAGAAAAAGCTACTCTTGAAGAACCTAAAGAGCAAATCAGACCTTTCAGAGGTAGATGTTTTAGTTGTAACAAGTTTGGACACATGAAAAGAGATTGCAGAGCTGATAATGCCCCTTTTAAAACTTTTTCTGGTTATTGTTTTAACTGTAATTCATATGGGCACAAGAAAGAAAAATACAGGAAACTCAATCAATCTTGATATAGACAAGAAAAAAGAGGAGAACCTCCATTGAAACCTACATGTTACACATGAAATAACATTGGACACATTGTGAAGTATTGTAAGCTACAAGTAAATCAGGATAGAAGACCTCCTATATGTTACAAATGCAACAATCTAGGACATATAGCAAACTTTTGCAGGTATAATAGAGTAAATAATAGAAGAGTACCACCTCCTATGAACACAAATAAGAATGACAATGATACTGGTAAAAGTATTACAGAACTAAAGAGTGATTTTGACAGTTGTTTCAAGAAAGTAGAAGATACCAGTAGTGGTAAGATATGGAAAATCAAAGAGACAAGTAAGATATTGGTTCAGGGAGAGACAATGGATGCTACTGGATCTTTGACTGATGATAACAAAGAAGAATCGACCTAAATGGTCAAGCATGGCCTTAGGGGAAGCATTGGTGAATATATCAGAGTATATCTTGCCCCTAAATTTGAGGAGTGAGCTCTAGCGAGCATAGGTATGATATTGTCCTACATCATGGAACTTATATCTAAGAGCGCAACATCAGACGATGCATATATTGTGATCATGATATTTATGACTTACTGGACAGTATTGGGTAATGTGATTTTTTGATACTTAATGTTGTATGAAGCACCTAATGGTTATCTATTTCCTTACCATTTGAAGAGAAGTGACCAAGGTAAATCAATGAGTAGAGAGATTCATCTATCCAACGACTACTTGGCGTGATCGATTAAAGCGTATACTCAGAATTTAATGTGTAAAAGGAATTTACATCATTTACATCTACAAAAACTATGGATGCACCTGTGATCTATGATGTTGTGGATAGACCTAGGTACAAATTTAAGAAACATCCTTTTAATTTGTGTGAGGATGATCCAAAAGGAGCATTTTCCTAGATACCATATGGTGTTTTGCATGTTGAAGACATTAGGCCATATATTAATTGCAAGTACGACATACTCGGTATTGATGATATTTCTACTAAAATGGAGTACAGGACTGATAATGGCATAATGAGAGATGAGTTAAAACATGTAGTTGAGTTAAACATTATGAAAATTCTTTAATTATACAAATTCAGTGAAGACAAATGGTTTAAGATATTATTGAGTAGAGTTCATGATCAGTTTATTTGGATAAGTGAACAACCTGTGAAGATTTGCAGTCAACTAATACATGAGATTATTGGACTTGACAATACTAGAATCATCCCTATAGTAGAGAAGCATGTTAAGAAGAAATTTGAAACCCCAACACACTTGAAAGGGGATAGGCAAGCTATGACAGTGAATGGCATTTATCTACAGGATGTGAGATTGATTTCAATGATACTTGGTTACAAATTATACTATAGTAGTAGACCTAATTCAATATCTATTGGAGTCATTATGATGGCTTACAGAATGGTGAAATAAAATGCTAAGTATAACCTATGTGAAGTGTTGGCACAATAGTTTTTGGACAATGTAAAGTTGATAGAGAAAGCTAGTAAAAAACTTTCAGATTTGGTTCATTACTAGTTCACATGTACATTCTGTTAGAATACTTCAGGGATAACTGAGAGGGGGGGTGAATCAGTTATCAGCAACTTTAAATCTTTTGTACTTATTAATCTAGATTGATATAAATTAAATGCACATTTAGGTAACACATTACTCAACACATCAATTTGGTTACAAGGAAGCCAAATGGTAAAAACCCCGGTGGGAATTAGTACCCACAAAGAACTATATTGTTTATAGTAATCCCTGTTAAAAGATCTTTCAACCCTGTTAGGAGTTGTTCATTACAATGCAGTAGTATAGTGACCTAGTTAAGGGTCTGACCCTTTTAGGATTCTTTTACAATAACCCTCTTAGGGGTGGTGGACTCACTGTCCAAGGACTCACTGTCCAAGTGGTGAAGGCTACAACCTTCTGGATATTTGATACACACTTTATCAACAAGATGAACTGCTGCTTGTGACACTCCTTGTTTGATCAGTTCCTTTTGTGCGCCGATGCTTTAACCTCTTGTAAAGAACTAAAACAATATTATCTGTATTCTGTAAGCTTCAACTTCAATATCTATATTATCAACATATGATAAATATAGCTCTGTTGCTTTAACACTCTGCTCTACTTTTCTTATCTCTGGCTTTTGCAACTCTTCTTATCACAAATGACCTTCTATAAGTACATATACCAAGTATGAGATCATGGGACCTATTAGACAACTCTTCATAACATCCTTTTCGGCTCTACTAAGTGCACAAGCATAATTATAACCGCGCAAGTATAAACTGAATAGACGCGTTGCTTCACTAAGTCGGCTTCACCAATTTAACCATAACTTTGCAATCTTCTTGAAATACGTTTGGCACCTTTAGAGTAATATCAAAAACTCATAACTAATCATGAATATACACACACATATCCTGATGAT